>LJIJ01002455.1:0-27009 GCA_001718145.1 Orchesella cincta
TGTTTAAATTTGCGCAAGACCAACAATGGGAAGTAGTTTATCCGGAAGCTGCATTATCCCTTGGTGAAAGTGCAATGCAATGTGGTCCGTACGTGTGCTTTTACGCTGAAGCCAGTGTAAAAAAATGTTCCCTAACACGCATACCGAACATCATCTCTTACCGAAATCATATTTTTGGAACTCTTTTGGGAAATTGTCCCCCATCTACGGACAAACGAAAACGAAAGTGCAACAAATGCGGTGAAAGTGTTAAAGATGACATCATCTGTGACTTCTGTAGGGTCAAAGTGCACGTAAAATGTATGCAACAAGTCTGTATTCGAGGACGCAAGTACAATATTTGTAAATAAAGCTCAAGCTTTAAAATGAATTATGTTTGTATACCAATCGAAATCATTGTTCACTCACAATATCGTAATTCATAAATTAAATGACGGTCCAAATCAGAAAAAGGAATAGGATAAGACGGCAGATAATCACCGGAAAAATTCGCCGCTTGAAAACTTTAGCAGATGAGTAATTGATCGTACTCCGAAACAAAGCCATAATATTTTAAAGGAGCAAACGGTAATCATTCTGAGACTCAACTTATTTTAATCACAATCAAACTCGAAAAACGAGGAGTGCTCCCCTTCATCGTCGCTGTCTTCCTCCTTACTCTGTCCAAGCTAATGGTAGGCAATCTTGTGAGATAATACTCATCATTTTGAAGGAGATGGCTATTCATATTTTTAAAATCGAAGTAGAACTTCTCCTCAATGATTTCCTGCTGTTATTCTTAATCCACCACCTCCGAAAAAAGTCGGGATGTTCCTTACCCCACTGAAACTTGAAGAACCGTTTTTTTCGTACGTCGGCCTTATCCACGGTCCGGAGGTGATAAGCCGCTCTTTCACCTTGATTTTGAGCTCCTGGCCAGTCAGCAACTCTTCTTCGGGCTGGAACTTCCTTTTCTAAAGAGTTTCACGTTAAATCCGTAATTTGCAGGGTTTTGAGTTCGAAATACGAGCCTCAGTGAGTCCCTCCCGATTTTTTGGGAATAGACACGAATATCAGGGAGGTGGATACGGAGAATGAGGTGGGAGGTGCTTTGATGCCAGAGAAGAGTTGGGGGAGGCTCTCTCCTCCTGATTTGATTGGTAGAACAGTTTTAGAAGTGAATGGTTCTGATTTTTAGTAGGGTTTTCTACAGTGGAGGGAGTCGGGGAGGTAAACATCAAATAGCTGGTAGAAATCATCTTCATCGTCATCCAATGTTTCAATATGAATGGCTGCATTGACTAGGTCTGCTAAGTTTAGCGTTTCTTCAGGTTAACCCTCTTTGAAATGGCCATCATCATCAATTGTTGGAGTTGTCAACGCATTCCCAAGGGCTTCAGTCAACTTGCTAATATCACGGACAAGTTCTGCCTTCCCGATTTGAACGAGGCGACTTCCGAGCTCAACCCCTTCGTTTATGGGAGCTGCAGCCTGATAATAACGACATAGAGATGTCTTCAGCATTTTAATTTAAAAACTACTCCCTTTCAAGGCTTTTCTCACAGCAAGATCCACCGTTGATTCACCTCCATCAGGAAAAATGCAGTCCGAAACAAAGCCGTAGCTAGGTTTGGTCTGGCCTGGACCAAAAAAAATACGGCCTTTGGAAAATGTTTGGAGCGATTTTCAAAAAAATGAATTAAGCCGTCTACCTAAAATGGCTATCCAGGTCTCCTCAACAGTCGCTCCGTCTCTGGTTCAGTGTTATATTTAAAACGGAAGAATGCTTGCTAGCTAGTCTAGTTTTCAGGATCGCAAACAATTCAAACCCGTAATTCACAATTGCCAGCACCAAAATCTGGAATGTGAACGTGGCAATCTTTAAAGTAAACTTTTATTTCTTAAATGTAAATACAGAGCTCATAGTTAGAAATATAATTTCTTAACTGAAATCCTATAGCAAGGTTCTCTCTCTTAAAATGATTTACTACAAAATATAAGAAGGTAAAATATTGACTCAACAATGGAAATCCGATTAGAAACATGCTGTTAACAATTAAAATGCTGCGACTTTTCATCTAAATCAACTGGGTATTTACAGTGCAGTTTATATTTTGCTAATTGTATTATTATTCTCAAATTCATTCGGGATATAGACTCATTGAATATATAGGTAAATGATTTGCATAATTTGACTAGAATGACTTGTATGACCATTAATGTTGAAAAGGATTCATGCAAAAGTAATTAAACCAGTTTAAGTAGTGCAGCTTTAAAATATCATCCAATATAGTATTGGAAGAACTAATCGAGAGTGTCGAAAGTTTTAAATTCCGTAAAACATTTCACGTTTTGCAGTTTCGTCCATAAATCGCAATACGGTGGCCCTCGAAGACTTGTAAATCATGATTTAACGCTTCAAACAATGATTTATAAGTAAGACGTATAACTATTTAGAATTTTGATACTCGCATTTAAGTCGCTTTTAATTAATATTAATAATATTCTCGTAGGCCTGGATTAAATTTTTAAGTAAACCAAAGGATTAACGCTGGAATCCGTCCGGCCTGGACCCGTTGGTCCACCTTGGTCCATCGTCGCTACTGCCCTGGTCCGAAAACACCTCCTTCTCCTCCTCACTCCAGACACAAGCTCCACCTCCGGGTTGGACGTGGTTGAGGACAAATTCCATCGCCTGGAGTGGCAACCGACTCACAAACTTGTGTGAAATAGGGAAAACCTGCTCCCTCTTGAAATCCCCGTAGCTAATTTCCCTATAATCCACAAAAACACTTCAAAAAAGTCCTCATCTTTCTCCAGGATTAAAGCTCGGGGCCATTTTGCACTCTTCCTTTCTTTAGGCTGTGGGCAAAAATTTTTAGGCTGTGGCTGTGGGCAAAAATTTTTAGGCTGTGGGCAAAATTTTTTAGGCTGTGGCTGTGGGCAAAAAATTTTAGGCTGTGGCAAAAAATTTTTAGGCTGTGGGCAAAATTTTTAGGCTGTGGCTGTGGGCAAAAAATTTTAGGCTGTGGGCAAAAATTTTTAGGCTGTGGGCAAAAATTTTTAGGCTGTGGCTGTGGGCAAAAATTTTTAGGCTGTGGGCAAAATTTTTAGGCTGTGGCAAAAATTTTTAGGCTGTGGCTGTGGGCAAAAAATTTTGGCTGTGGGCAAAAATTTTTAGGCTGTGGCAAAAATTTTAGGCTGTGGCAAAAATTTTTTGTGGCTGTGGGCAAAAATTTTTAGGCTGTGGCTGTGGGCAAAAAATTTTAGGCTGTGGGCAAAAATTTTTAGGCTGTGGCTGTGGGCAAAAATTTTTAGGCTGTGGGTAAAATTTTTAGGCTGTGGGGCAAAAATTTTTAGGCTGTGGGCAAAAATTTTTAGGCTGTGGGCAAAAATTTTTGGCTGTGGGCAAAAATTTTTAGGCTGTGGCTGTGGGCAAAAATTTTAGGCTGTGGCTGTGGGCAAATTTTTAGGCTGTGGTGGGCAAAAATTTTTAGGCTGGGCTGTGGGCAAAATTTTTAGGCTGTGGGCAAAAATTTTTAGGCTGTGGCTGTGGGCAAAAATTTTTAGGCTGTGGGCAAAAATTTTTAGGCTGTGGGCAAAATTTTTTAGGCTGTGGGCAAAAATTTTTAGGCTGTGGGCAAAAATTTTTAGGCTAAAAATTTTTAGGCTGTGGGCAAAAAATTTTTAGGCTGTGGCTGTGGGCAAAAATTTTTAGGCTGTGGGCAAAATTTTTTAGG
Source organism: Orchesella cincta (assembly GCA_001718145.1). Classification (NCBI taxonomy): domain Eukaryota; kingdom Metazoa; phylum Arthropoda; class Collembola; order Entomobryomorpha; family Orchesellidae; genus Orchesella; species Orchesella cincta. The sequence continues at coordinate 3,720 of LJIJ01002455.1, forward strand.
CTGTGGGCAAAAATTTTTTGGCTGTGGCTGTGGGCAAAAATTTTTAGGCTGTGGGCAAAAATTTTTAGGCTGTGGCCAAAAATTTTTAGGCTGTGGGCAAAAATTTTTAGGCTGTGGGCAAACTGTGGCTGTGGGCAAAAATTTTTAGGCTGTGGGCAAAAATTTTTAGGCTGTGGGCAAAAATTTTTAGGCTGTGGCTGTGGGCAAAAATTTTTAGGCTGTGGCTGTGGGCAAAAATTTTTAGGCTGTGCAAAAATTTTAGTAAAAATTTTTAGGCTGTGCTGGGGCAAAATTTTTAGGCTGTGGGCAAAAATTTTTAGGCTGTGGGCAAAAATTTTTAGGCTGTGGGCAAAAATTTTAGGCTGTGGGCAAAAATTTTTAGGCTGTGGCTGTGGGCAAAAATTTTTAGGCTGTTGCTTTGGGCTGTTGGGCTGTGGGCTGTGCTGTGGGTGTGGGCTGTGGCTGTGGCTGTGGCTGTGGCTGTGGGCTCTGGCTGTGGGCTGTGGGCTGTGGGCTGTGGGCTGTGGGCTGTGGGCTTGGCTGTGCTGTGGGCTGTGGACAAAAACAATTTAGGCTGTGGCTGTGGGCAAAAATTTTTAGGCTGTGGGCAAAAATTTTTGGGCTGTGCTGTGGGCAAAATTTTGGGCTGTGGCTGTGGGCAAAAATTTTTGGGCTTGTGGCTGTGGGGCAAAAATTTTTTAGGCTGTGGCTGGGGCAAAAATTTTTAGGCTGTGGGCAAAAATTTTTAGGCTGTGGGCAAAAAATTTTAGGCTGTGGGCAAAAAATTTTAGGCTGTGGCTGTGGGCAAAAAATTTTAGGCTGTGGCTGTGGGCAAAAATTTTTAGGCTGTGGGCAAAAATTTTTAGGCTGTGGGCAAAAATTTTTAGGCTGTGGGCAAAAATTTTTAGGCTGTGGCTGTGGGCAAAAATTTTTAGGCTGTGGGCAAAAATTTTTAGGCTGTGGCTGTGGGCAAAAATTTTTAGGCTGTGGCCAAAAATTTTAGGCTGTGGGCAAAAATTTTAGGCTGTGGGCAAAAAAATTTTTAGGCTGTGGGCAAAATTTTTAGGCTGTGGGGCAAAAATTTTTAGGCTGTGGCAAAAAATTTTTTAGGCTGTGGGCAAAATTTTTAGGCTTGTGGGCAAAACTTTTTAGGCTGTGGGCAAAAATTTTAGGCTGTGGCTGTGGGCAAAAAATTTTTAGGCTGTGGGCAAAACTTTTTAGGCTGCTGTGGGCTGTTGGGCTGTGGGCTGTGCTGTGGGCTGTGGCTGTGGCTGTGGCTGTGGGCTGTGGGCTGTGGGCTGTGGCTGTGGGCTGTGGCTGTGGCTGTGGCTGTGGCTGTGGGCTGTGGCTGTGGGCTGTGGCTGTGGCTGTGGCTGTGGCTGTGGCTGTGCTGTGGGCTGTGGCTGTGGGCTGTGGCTGTGGCTGTGGGGCTGTGGCTGTGGCTGTGGCTGTGGGCTGTGGCTGTGGCTGTGCTGTGATTTCCAAGGCTGTGGTTTTAGTAACACCCAAGAATACAGCTGCAAACATTATCAAAAATCGCTTGTCTTTGTCGAATTAAATTTTAAAATTGACAACTTTTGAGTGCTAAATTTTTGTTCCCACATGTCAAACAACCAATTAACTACAACTGAGTGCCTTGCTTTGTCCAATTATGTTTGAATAATATTCACCGTTTCGTTTTGACCGCAGCATAACCTCTTAATAATACATACTAAAAAGCGGATATATTCATTGCTAAATTTGGAGTACACATGAAATGTAAACTATTTGTTATATACAAACATAAAATATTGCAAATCCCAATCCATGTTTTTGGTGAGCATGAACTGCCTCGAAAATTTTTTTGTTAGGTGTTTTAAAGTATTCAGTTTGTAGCAAAACGAAAATTTTTTAATCAGTTTCAGTGTTAAACTCTCCAATAAAGCGATACATAATTGAAAATGCGTTCATGGTTTAAAAGGTTTTATGAAAAACACTCCATCAGCCTCAAAACCATATTGAACTGGAGCATTCAAGACCACGTAAGAGTTCAAGTGGTTATATGCAATCTCATTAAATTGTCGCCAATTCTTTGGGATCCAAAAAAGGAAGAGCTCACCATAAAACTTCAACAGTTCAAACTGGGAAAATTCATTGTGTATGGTATCCATCTCAGCATTCTGCTTTTAATGCTGTATGAAGCAACATTACACGGATTCCTTCAAAAAGATGAGGACAGATACAGAAACTTTCTCCGCATCCTCGTTCTCATTTTTCAAACTGTGGTTCTAATCTACTACCATATTATCTGGGGTGCCACTCACGATCTCTGCGTCCTCGTTAATACTATACACAAAAGTTTAAATTACGTAGGAAAAGGTAAAAACTCAAGCATATACTATCATAAGATTAAAAAATCGAGTATTACTAAACTTTCTATTAAAATTTTTAGTAAAAACTCTAAACACGAAGATTCTTAAGGGAGTTCTGATGCTTCTGAAGCTCTACCAAATTCTGACTACTTTTGCGATGGTCATCCTAATCGTTGGATTTCCTGGTTTACCCCCGTTCCCAACTTCTCTCCTAGTACCCGAACCTGGCCTTATAACTTCATTGATGAAGAGTTTGTTGGCACTAGTTACCGCATGGAATGCTTGCTACTTTAACTTTCAAGGATGGCTCGTATTGTCCTGCGTTGCGATAACCCACGGGACAGTCTTCATTGTAATTCTGTCGTTGAGAAGGACTTCATTCAAAAGCTCCCATAGGAAATACAAAATTCTTCAGCTGCTGGCTCTGCATACAAATTTGATGTTGCAAACTTCAATCCATCTTTCCATCTTAATTGGTGGCATTCTTATTGGAGTCGTGGGCATGGCTGCGTTTATCAAATATCACCATTCAGCTCCGTTTGAAGTCATGGTGGTGATGGGTCTGACAGGTGTTGAAGCAATGATAGCTTCTATATTTTCCCCGAGGATTCCTGGAAAAGTGAATTGGATAAGTGGAGAACTTCTGCAGTATTGGAAACAGGACCGGTGTTATCGATTGGAACGAAAGATGATTAGGTCCATACAGAGAATCAGGATCCAATTTGGAGCTGCAAACTTCTTCGAGAGAAAGACGGCCTTGGTTATCGCCGGGTTTCAGATCGAGCAAATCATGAATGCTTTGCTTATAATTAACTAGATATTTTGGCCCTCTCAACTACAATATGTAAGTGTTTTAATAGACATTTGGTTTCGGATTCCAAAATTTCCCTAAATGGTTTTCTACTGAATTGCTCTGACCTAGTGAATACCAAATTGCCGGTTCAGCGTTTAAAAATGTCGGAGTATTTCTCCTCGTGTGCCAGTGCGTACGCTATACAGTTCCCCAGACTGATAAGCAAGATATAGTTTGAGGAGCCTTTTGACGGTATAACCCATATTAAGTTCGTTTGAATATTTTGACCGATTCGACCCCAAATCAATTAGTGGTGTGTATTCCTAAATTCTAAATTCGGACCAAATCAGTAAAACTATGCAACCAGTAATATGTAATTTGAGTACGGCTACGCATTGGTAAATTTGAATGAAAAAAGTGTATTACGCACAAGTTATTTTGGTGTCTAACTGGGAGAGATCTATGGATTTAAACTTTTGTCATACCACTGTAGAATGAACAATTCTAGTAATCAGAAATTACAAATGCTCAAAAAAGGTGTACAATTACAGCCCAGTAACCATTGTACACGTTATTTGCCCTACTCTATTCATATAACGTAAATATTAGGTGTTATGAAACCTACGTATGAAAATAAGTTTGCAATTAAATAATTTTCTTATCTCCCAGTCCAAGTCATATTTATTCATTTTTGTTCGCGGCTACATAGAATTGTTAGTCTTTAGGTTAAATTCAACATTAAAGCATTTTGTTTGCAACAATAACGCCATGGGGCTTTACTTCAACCCAAAGGAGTCGCAGTGGCTGAGAGTGACGCATTAGGCTCACGGCAGGCTCCCCAGAATTTGGGCGGCATGTTGAACAGTGGCATTTTTCTTTGTTGAGCAAAACATCTGATCAGATTTTGTGTGTAAAAAAGCCAAAAAAAAAAAAGAAAATAACAAAGAAAAATGCCACTGTTCAACATTGAGCCTAATGCGTCACTCTCAGCCACTGCGACTCCTTTGATTCATCATTCAATTTATTAAAATGCATTTTTCAGCCATTCTTAAGCCCTTTCTTGAAAAATACTCATTCGAACCAAGAAATATATTTAAATGGAATATTCAAGATCATAAACAAATTTCACGTTGTTGTGTGTAAAATACTCATTTTGACGCCATTCCTTTGGGATGTAGAAAAGAAAGTGCTGGCCGTAATAAAGCTTTCTCACGAACTTGAAAAGCTTTTCGTTTACAGTGGCCATTTAATCATTCTTATTTCTATGTTTTACGAAGTACATTGAATGCGGTCATTCAATAAGATGAGGACAACTATAACTAGAAACTTTCTCTTTCTTCATTCTTTTCTCCATTTTTCAAGTAGAATATTTAATTCACTACTACATAACTTGGGGTAGTACTCAAGAATTCTGCCCGTTATTTCACATATCGCTACGAAATTTGGAATAACCTGATACTTGTAAAGCCCTCAAGGAAAGGGTTATAGTATTCAAAGGACTTCTAATGTTTGTGAAGCTTTGCCAAGTGCTAAGGACTTCGATAATTGTGATAATAATTGTTGGATTTCAGGAAGTGCTCCCATTCGCGGCATACATTTTATCATGTGACCATGACTCATGGTCCAGAGTCACAGTAAAGAACTTATTGGCTGTGATTGCAGCATGAAATGCTTTCTACATGTTAGGTTAAGATACGAGTAAATTAAAATTTAATTATCACAAAACGCTGGCATGGCCGTCTCTGTTCCTTCTTTTTCATTAAAATGGGTTGGATAAACGTATAATAGAAAACATTATCTCTTTATTAAACCAAATTAATATTGAAATGTCGGGGCTGTGGAACTACCAAAGTATTGATTACATGCAAAGTGGTCCAGTGGATAGTGGAAATTTCCACCCTGGAAGAAACGGAAATTTCCACCAAACTGAGATGAGGGTGGACAAAATGGAAAGATTGGACGAAAGTGGAGAAAAGGAGTTTTACATATAGCACCATGTTTACGGTATTTTGTGACCCAGAAATTGGAATTTCGTGTTTCCATTCAGTACGCTACATAATATGTATCATATTGTATCATATTATGATTAGAGGTTGCAACGGGGAAAATTTCTCACGAGTACCCGATGGGAATTCTTGACAACAAAGAAGTCGGGCCCTTATAGGGTACCCGCATTCCCGAAAAAACTTTTCTTTTAGAAAATTAATAATTCCATAAATGTCAGAAATTTAAAAAAAACTATAGCAAAATTTTCAATGGGATCGACATCGTTACTAACTAGTCGGGTCTTTATCGGGTACTCGTGAGAAATTCCGGTTAGTGGAAATACCCGGTTAAACCTTATTGAGCTTCCCGTTGCAGGCTCTAATTATGATACAATGTAACGCCTCCTGCAGTGAACCTTGCTACAAGGAAGTACGAATATGAGCCAATGTTTTAAAAATTTTATCATTTAAGTTAAATATTAACAATTTTATCTCTGATGAATCCATTTCTATGTTAGTTCTTAAGTTCCTACTCATTTCAACCTCCTCTGGATTGGTTAACTACAGCGGACTTCTTATCTCAGGTTTTACATGAGATGTATATGGCGGATTCAAATTTTTTTCCTTTGTCACATGACACTTTCCATTTCGTCCTTTTTGCCACTTTCTTCCGTTTTGTCCATTTCGTACTGTCTGCCCAAAAAGGGGTGGAAAGTGAACAAAGGGCGCACACTGGTTACATGCCTTTAATCGTCGGATTTATTGAAAACCACTAATTAAACAGCAGATTTGATCTACTTCCCACACAAAAATAATTATTCGTTACGTTTAAAGAAAACCAATAAATTAAATATATTTTAATTTATTTGCTTTCTTTCAATTACCAGCTTAAACAATTGTTTTAAACTTGTTTTAAACTGCTCGGAAATTATTTTTACAAGCTCAAAAACGTATTTTCACCAGATTTATTCTAAAAGCTTGATTACAAAGTTGAAAAATGCGATTTTATTCAATTTTTACATTTTTTAACTCCACATGGAATGCCCTCAAAAGGCAAAATTTATTTAGAATGAATATTGAAGATCATGTTGGATTTCACATTGCGCTCTGCAAAATGACAAAACTCACACCACTGAATTGGGATTCTGAAGCAAAACTACTGGGTATAAATAAAAAATCTGGAGGACTGGCCATCTGTATTGTTCACCTTGGCATCCTCTGTTCCATGATCTACGAATGCTTAATAAATGGAATCATTCAAAAGGATAAAAACAGCTATAGACATTTACTTCGCAGTCTTTTTCTTTTGTGGCAATGCTGGACTCCTTTCTATTACCAAGTAACTTGGTGCAACACTCAAGATTTCAACGCACTTCTAAACACAACAATGACAAATTTCAGGGAAATGAACGCGGGTAAAATATCCTTCAATGCTTTAATATGTTTACGTCAGACTTGATTAATCTACTTTTGTTTTTACAGGTAATCTTTGCCTCAAGGCGCTAAAAAGAATTTTAGTACTTGTTAAGGTTGCTCAAATTTCATCGATTATTTTAATTGTGACAGTCATCATAGTATTTCCCGATTTACCCCCTTTTCCGTCATCCCTTATAGCGGCAGGCCAGAATTGGCACATAACTATAGTTTGATACACATTGACAATGGTCCAAGTATGGAATTTCTGTTCATGGACTTGCCACGGCTGTCTTATTTTGACCGGCCTAGTTTTGACCCACGGAACTGTATTTATTGGGGTACAGTCGTTGAAAAATTCCATGTTTAGCAGCTCCTACAAGATATACCATCATCTTCAACTTTTGGCATTGCACACGAATTTAGTGTTTAAAAATTCCATCCACCTTTCAATCACAATTGCAGTCATTCTCCTTGGAATTATTTGTACTGCAACCTCAATCAAATACCACGATTCCATGCCACTTGAGGTTCTACTCATGATGATATTGACTGGTGTTGAAGCAATAACAATATGTGTGTTTGCCACCAAATTTCCGGGAAAGCTAAACTGGATGAGTGGGGAGCTCCTCCAGAAGTGGGTGCAATGCTGCTCTTTATATAAACCCAAGAAATGGGAACGAAAGATGCTCCTGTCTCTGCAAAAAATAAGAATTCAATTTGGAGCCGCCAATTTCTTTGAGCGAAACACAAGTATGGTGATTACTGGTTTTCAAATTGAACACACTGTGACAATTCTGCTAATTGTAAATTAGGGCAATTTCTGCAATGTTTGGTATCTACTGTACTGTCAGTATTTTCTATGTTGGCGTAGTTCATATTATCATGTTAAACTGATATTTCTTCAGAGAAAACAACGCATTATGTGCTTGTACCAGTGAAGGGGTACCCCTTTACTGTTTCTATGCACATGCAAAAAGTTTCGAAGAAGTATGTAGTTATACGATGGGGAAAATTATAAATCAATTCATACCTCCGGAACGGAAGATCCTGGCCGGTTCATTCGAACGCCAAAAGTTAGAGCTAGTGGCAGAAATACTGAAATCGATTTGATATCAATTCCAACACCTATAATATTTGGCTGGCATAACAAATAATGGTTTCCAATGTGAACCCAACAGGGTCTCTTCCCTGTTACTCAACACAGGTTCAAAAAAATTGCAACTTCTCGATGAATTCCACATATACACACTTAGGGCTTCAATTGGATATCTCATTCATGTACCTATTGTACATACCCTGAAACAAACTCGTTGCCAAACAAAAAATAACGTACTCTGAAACATATTTAGGCACATACAACTAACAAATTGCCACGTAATATCAAAGTATATTGCACAATTTTTTCTGAAGACATCCCTTTTTGGGACGGGCTTGTTGAAAGGCAAAACGGGAACTGTCATATCAACATGCGTAGCATGTTGATGCAATTTGGAAACCCTTGGTTCCAAATGGGCAGTCAGTTAAAGACTGATATGGAATCACACTTCATGTGTTTAGCTTAAAAATGTATCAAATCCGAAACGGTAGCAGTAAATGACATCGGTCAAAAGGCAAATACTTATAAACTAACGCTGTTTACCATATCCAGTATCAAGCTTACTGATATCTCAAGCTGTTCGAACAAAAATTAACAAAATGTGGTTTCTAAGCGAACCCTGTCGGGTTTGAGCCTATCTAGCTCAACGCTGGGAAAAAAATTCGCTAAACCAGAGAGCTTTTGGAAATAGCAAGTAACATGGGAAGCATATCAGTGTATAACTTATCATTTTCATCCAGCCAATTCCAAAACTATTAGCTGAACATTTTACTACTACTCACTAAATACGTTTAAGTGTATATGTATACATGCTATTTCGTTTCGTACTCTTTCAGTGGTTTAAAATAACTCTACAAAACAGATCATTTCTTCTTCCTAACATACATGAGCATGCTACAGATAAGTATCAGATCTGTAGGTTTATGTTGAAATCCAGGATCCCGTTGCTTCAGAAAACCCCCAACTCACACTACATGTATTGGTTATGCATGTATGCAATGTTGTTGGATAATACAAATGCTCCAATGAACTTTATAATCTCCATTGAGATTTTCTGCATAATATCCGACATCAAGTGTGATGCTATCTTTAGATGCTCATAATATATACACCAATATTGCATATATAGCAAAATGTTGTTCCCAACCGAACCCTATCAGGGTTGAATCTACCTGAGTGAACATATGAAAAAAATCGCTTAACCAAAGAGATTTTCATACAGTTAAGAGGAACAAACTAATGTCACACTGTTCATTTATATTAAGCCAATTCCAAAACTATTTCCGGCAAACATTCTAAAACTATACTGTCCACACGTAGTTTATGTGTTATAATATATTTGCGTATTCAATTGTGTCAGTTTAAATTTAGTATATGTGTTTAACGATAACAGTACTAGCCATGAAAAAAGACCTAAACTAGTGAATTGCAAAAAGGTTGCTTTCGATGAAAGACAAAACGGTCACATGACAAAGAACTAAATAAATACTTTCTCAATTAGAGTTTGCATTTGGCTAACTATTGTTTTGTCGGCCGCAGAAAATGTAACACTGATTATATTAGCAATTAGAAACAGTAAATACTGATATTATATATAAACATTAGTGAAGTTCGAGTCATAACTGAATTCAGCTTTGTAAAGGCAAAATCAAGATAGGCACAACAAGTCCTTTCATTCTGCTAATATAAAGTAACTCTGACCTGTGTTTGGTTTAATGTACTCTAATGAATACGAACTAGAAAAGTGGCAAAATGAAAATATAACAATCATAAGGTTTACTTCATTTATAATAAAAACCAAAGCCACTCAATACAATATAAACCGATAATAAAGAATTGATGACACTTGCTGGGGCAATCCAATAAATTATGATTGGCATGAATCCAATAAATAATTACGATCCACCGCATTTTCGGCGGCCGATAAAACAGGAGTTAGCCAAATGCAAACTCTAATTGAGAAAGTATTTATTTAGTTCTTTGTCATGTGACCGTTTTGTCTTTCATCGAAAGCAACCTTTTTGCAATTCACTAGTTTTAATTTGTTTTTAAATACAAACGGAATGCGCAGTTGAATGTTTTACACATATTTTAGTGAATTTAAGGGATCATTGTTAAATAGAACATAAAAATATCCCAGATTGGTTAGAAACCGCAGCCTACGCAACATGCAGGCATTCAAGTCCAATATTTTACTTTTTGAATTTTCGCGTACATTTTTATTGTCTAGAAAATTGCAAACAAATTTAAACGTATTTGAGGTTTTGAATATATCCGCCTACAACCATGTACTCCGTTTCTTATCAAGTAGGTTACGGTTATAAATAGCCAAACGACCCCAAGTGAACCATACTGACCGTAGATTCGCCTAACATACATTACAAACTATACGTATAATTTTTGAAATAGCAACACTGTCTTTCAATTGGGTTTCAAATTAAACACATTTGAAGCATTTGTGCAGTGCTTGGTATTGAATAATTTATGTAGTTTCCTTACACTATTCATTATCACATTAAATCAATTAAAATGTATTTATAAACTCCACAAGTGACCAAAATTTAGGATTATTGAACATCTTTTTTATGGAAATGAACAAAACATTGGTAATCAGTAGAGTTGTTCAGCATAAGTAAATACATATTTTCAGGCTTTGTCTGATTAAATTCTTCTTATTAGTTATTCTAAGATTTGGATTGATGTTATATCATGTCAATATAATTGATAGAATCCCGTTAGAAGCAGATCTAAAGTCATCACATATAGTAGCCCGGAAAGGCATAACTTTGATGAAAACATGTCAAAATATGACAACTTAATTATAGATCATAACTAGATATATCAAAACTCATACAAACCTCTCAAAAGTCTACATCATGACATGAAAGTTGCGTTCCTTAAATCAATCCAATGACAGCGTGAAAGTTCGAATCCTACCTAATTCTCTTGTGTGGACATTTGACAAAATTAAAAGCTATCAAAGGGTACTTTTTTAATTGTTTGGGGTTTAAATTTCGGTTGCATATATGCCCACGTTCTGCTTAACATGTTGTACGAAGAAATAACATGTAGCTGCAAACTGGAGAGTTTGCGTTTATCACCGAATTTGTTTTATATTGGCAAATACCAAGTCAGAGCATTGGAAATAGTCATACCTTTTCCAAATTATGTAAAGCAACAATGCAAATACTAATACAGTTGTTGATTAAACCATCCGCCACAGTAAAATATAAACCGCAGTAAAATATTGTCACTTCTATCAAAAAGATTCTATTTTTAATATTTAATGCCGCGTAGCCCATTCCGTCTTCCTTTGTTGCTATTTAAAATTAGCATTCGTCGGTTTAGTCGTTTAAACTTATGACGTTAATTTAAAGAAAATTATTAGCCAGCTTTGAACTGGTTAATAGTTTTTGTCTGCTAATAGTCTGCTAATATACATACATGCGGGAATACAGAACTGTGGAACTGATGCATCTTCATATTCTTGAGTTTTACTCGTGGGCTTTAATAGTTGCGAATGCTGTGGTCATACAAGTCGTGCTGTTTTCAAATGTGATGCTGATCAAACGACAGCTCCAGGAAACATGGCCAAATTGGCTACTTTATCACCAAATTGGCTACCTAGCCAAATTGGCTACTTTATCACCAAATTGGCTACCTAGCCAAATTGGCTACTTTATTACCAAATTGACGATGTATTAACATTACAGCTTATCCTCGTTTTTGAGTTCCTAAGTTTTTGGTATGCACAAAATGTCGTGTTATCAGTTTCAAATCATTAATTCGTGTGTTCTAAATTTATCATACGTAAGTGTGAAGAGTAAAATGCTTTTATTTCCTACCTTCCATGGTTGTGTGCGTTGTATTACCAGTTTTCAAATAGGCCAATTACGTTGAGTGACAGTTGCGCTATAATAGATGAGTAGAAACATTTGTTTTCAACGGAATTAGAAATTCAAGTTTCGATTTCGAATTTTTTGTGTGGGCATCTGAAAGACCTTCAAGAAATATGAAAAATCTGGGTCTGCCAAGATGGGGTAAGTCAAGACATCGCCGTTGGGGCAATATAAACGTCAAACGACGGTTTGCGATTTACTCCTTCAGTTTTCAACCGAATGACCTGAAATTTTGCATACAGCCTCCTTAACTGATTCCCCAGCGGCTATTTTTCTTAGTTTTTCAAATTTGAAATTTGGTGCGAAATTTTAAATTTCAGTTTTTTTGAATTTTCCTCCAGAAATGAAAATTTGTTCGCATTTAGAGTTTCTTGTGAAAGAATTACATATTTCGGCACTTTTTGAAAAAAATCTTCATTTTCGCAAGGTGGCGCTATATGGCGCCACCTGTTTTTGCAACATTTGGCACCAACTAATTAAAATAGCCTCCGGATAATTTTATGAGAAATCCAATGTTGAAAAGTTCATGAAAATCGGTTCTGTAGTTCCGGAGTTATTCACAATTCAAGTTATCAATTCTTGAAACCGAAGGGCGAAATCATGACTTGGCATACAAATTCCAATGATGAAACAACAAAATGATAACTTGAATTGTGAATAACTCCGGAACTACAGAACCGATTTTCATGAAATTTTCGACATTGGATTTCTCATAAAATTATCCGGAGGCTATTTTAATTAGTTGGTGCCAAATGTTGCAAAAACAGGTGGCGCCATATAGCGCCACCTTGCGAAAATGAAGATTTTTTTCAAAAAGTGCCGAAATATGTAATTCTTTCACAAGAAACTCTAAATGCGAACAAATTTTCATTTCTGGAGGAAAATTCAAAAAAATTGAAATTTAAAATTTCGCGCCAAATTTCAAATTTGAAAAACTAAGAAAAATAGCCGCTGGGGAATCAGTTAAGGAGGTTGTATGCAAAATTTCAGGTCATTCGGTTTAAAACTGAAGGAGTAAATCGCAAACCGTCGTTTGACGTTTATATTGCCCCAACGGCGATGTCTTGACTTACCCCATCTTGGCAGACCCAGATTTTTCATCTTTCTTGAAGGTCTTTCAGATGCCCACACAAAAAATTCGAAATCGAAACTTGAATTTCTAATTCCGTTGAAAACAAATGTTTCTACACAGATGGTTTGTAGAAATTGGTAGGGCTGTGAACGTCATAAAATTGCATATATACTAAAGCATTTATTTGCATAATAAGTTTCGGTTCGCAGTTCAAATTCATTATTGTATATGAAAAATACAAGTTCTGGCAAAACAAAAGACATACACGACGTACAAGGTCGTAGGTAAACGCCAAATGATACGTTGCATTGTACATGATTGGGTGTTGTTTCGAACTAATCCTATTTTCAAGGTCAAATGGTAGCATAAAAGTAAGTCGGAATTTCGCTTTAAAGCTCACTCTTCTTCCAGTATTCAGTTGATCATGTTGCTTTTACTAAGCTGCTCATAATTCTCCGTGTTACGTACCATCACACACAGAAAGACGTGCTCGGCTAAACACTGAACATAATTGGCTTGAAAGAAAATCATGGTAAGCTTCCCATAAACCGCCTTTACAAGTATGTATATGTAGTGGAAATGAATAGACTGTGAGGCAATATCTTACCAACTTGCTGATTAAATACCAAAATTATAAATATATATAATAATAATAATAGATAAAGTAGCCACAGTGAATACGTAGCCAATTTGGTGATAAAGTAGCCAAATTGGCTATGTTTAAATACATGGATAGGTATTGTGGAACACATTACTTCCCAAAACTGACATTTACCCAGAACTTAATAGAGTCTCATATGTGCATTTATGTAATTCGATGTGCTGAATCCGATGGTGAAATCCGATTTACGATTTATTGAACCGTTTAAAAATGAGACTCAACATATCCAATATGGCTACTTTTTGACTTTTTGCCATACCTATCTGTATTAAAAAGGTAGCCACTACGGCTACTTTGAAGTAGCCACTACGGCTACTTTGAAGGTAGCCAATTTGATGATAAAGTAGCCAATTTGGCCATGTTTCCTGGAGCTGAACGATGGGAAAGGCTGCCAACTGTTTCTGTTTATATTTTGGTGTTTTGGAGCGCTGCAGTGCAACTTTGTTGGGTTTTTGCGTTGAATATTGGTAGACAGCTTTTCATGGATGGGGAAAAGACCATTAGGTCATGGAAAGAACATGATTTGGGTTCTCGCCACGCAAATAAAATAATGAAACGGTTTGGGCGATCCTGTAAACCTATTAGGGTGGGACATGGGACCGTCCCATGTCCCATTGGGACGCTTTTCAGTATTATAAAGAGGAACGTTTTAATTTTCCTAAAGACTATCTTACGAGGTACATTTAGGGCGTTTTTGACGTTGAAGCTTTAATTTGAAACATATTAACATTCAGTCAGTGTTCAGCATCTAAATTTATGTGCCGGGAGTCTAAATTTAGACTCCAACTGGGAGTCTAAATTTAATTCCACCGGTACATATATATGGCCCGAAAATATAACTTTTCAAAAATGTTCCTACCTTTGTGGTTTGCAAGAATGATAATTTTAGTCGAAATATTTTTCTTAAAAAAATCAAGCCGGTGTTGAATTTTGTTAATTTATTATTTAACAAATTACATTTTAACAAATCTGGTTAACTTTTCAAGCTCTTGAATAAGCACATGCATTTCTATACGATTATTTTTTCTTAATTATGGTTCCTTGAATAAATCTTCTAGAATAAGTTTCAACCCAAAAGGTTAGGGTTTAAGAAAAGGTTAAAAGACAATCAATAACATAGCCGACTACAATGTTAAAGAACGTTACAGTCGTATCGCGTGTGATGAAATAGAATCTTGCGACCTTTACTTTGAGCATTGAACACGACATTAAAATCCTCCTAAAGTCCTTGTGTTTTGTTTGTCCCCAGGAATCAATAAATTCACAAGAAAAGTCAAGCATCGTTGCCGGCAGTGAGATTGTACAAAAGGTGGCTATAGAGTAGTCAACAATGCCAAACGGATAAACCACTACAATATAATTCAAATAATATGTTATTGCATAATTATACAACCTAAGCAAACTTAAACTAAATAGCTTACAAATAGCAGGCAATTCCTTAAAAAAGGTGGTAAAACTCCGAACGAATACAAAACCAAACGGTATGAGAACCAGAGCACTGGAAATTTTTATCATAGGAATGAGCAGTGGAGACATACAGTTGTTGAAAGCTGCAAACAATTTGCAGACTTCGGTAGGTTTCAACAGCTACTTTTGGGTGGCGCAGCGTATTAAGCGTGTAACCGCTCTCATTGTTTTGGCTACACATAATATATAAAAACACCAGGTTAGTAGAATACTACATAATAAATTTTTTTACCTCCAATTACTATTTCACTAACTGGCTTTCTTTCAACCAAAAACCGATGCTATTAGCATGTGCAAACATTATCCACTGGAAAAGGGTGAAGTTTACGGAAATCTGACCAACTGCAACAAACTGCTCCAAGCACCAGGAATCAACCAGTACCATGGTTTTGGCAAAACTAGGGAAGTCAGGTAGCGATGGTGATAATGAAATTGGAGAAATAGCGAAACACCTACAAACAATTCAACGAACTTCATTGGAATGTTCCATTTAATCAGGATTCTGCTACTGTCCTCATAATCTTGAAGATCCACAACGTATTTCTCTGCAAATTGAGTTTGTAATTTGTGTAAAACTTTCAACAACAGATAAGCAAACTTTTGCGCTGCAGTCAATAATTTACCCATGAACTTTTTATTGAATCGAAACAGTGTGTTGACATACTTCCTGATCTAAATAAAACATTATTTTATTCCGACTATCAAAATATAACATTTGTACAAATAATCGGCTTACCTGTTCCTCATAAAGGAACATGTTGATATTAAAGCAAACAAAGGACAAAATTAAAAACACACTTGCAAGGTTCATGAACATTGGCCTGTAGCTCTTTTGTTGTCCATTTGTTATCGCACTGATGGAATTGGGAAGCTGCCGCATACCCAGAAATGCATGTTGCAAAGCTACCAGGATGCAAAAAACCTTCCACCCTTTCACATATGCCGGACTCCAACTCTCAATTCTGTGTTTTTTGGAATTCCATATCCACGGAAAAGCGCCGGAACAAATACCCAAAAATATAACTTGTCGGAGTCTGGCTATTGTCTGCCTGTCCAAAAAATATGGTCGAGTTTTTAAAACCTGTCCTTTCCTCATTTAAGGAAGTGAGCTCATGCTGGCTGCTCTCATCAACCCCATTTTCAACTTCCTGGTGAAACGTTGGATCCCGTGTAACCCGAAAGTTGGGGGAAGAGAAAGAGCACCTTTAAGTAACCTCGCTATCCCATAACTGTGTCTGGCTTCTTACTACTTTCACCTCTCACATTGAGCTCAGCTTTGTTTATGTCGAAATTAGTTGTGGAGGTAAATATAGCTGTTCCGTCAAAACTGTCGTTGTTCTCATTATATGGGACTTGGGATAAACCTGCTACCTTTGCGAGGCTGCGTTGGCGTCGTTTTTTTAATGTTCCACTATGCTCCATTGTTAATGTTGTGCTCTAAATAAAGTTGACTTGTCTGGACGAGTGAAACCCATCGAGTGGAATTTTCCGCAATCCAATTCCCACACGTATGTTTTCAAGTGACCGTGAAAGAAAATTGTAATTGAAGAAAAATGAAAACAGTTTAAAATGTGCCAATCAACATACATTGAATCAATGTGAAAAACAATATTTATGTCATGAATCATTTTTTGTCAGTTTGCCGTAATTCCTTGCTTTCAGTCACTGTCAACTTGAAACCAGTTCGAACATTTCAAATCGTCAAAATCATTAAACATGAAAACAAAGCCTTCTGAAAGCTAACAGTAAACAACATGCAACGCCAATTTCGTTGCATTTTCAACCATCAGTGGCATTTTAAATAAGCCATGAATCATTGCTGTTGACATATTAATTTTTTGAATGTCACGTATTTAAACGCTGCTGTAACTATTGCTTTAACTGTTCTTTAAATTATTTTGACTCGACTCGTCCCCCTTTTTTCAAGCATCTTTTCTATTATATTTACCTTTGTTGACCTTGTTAACCTGAAAGTCAGTTATACAAACGTCGATTGTTTGTACGTAACGTCCAATGTACCAAATGTCAGATTAAATATTGAATGTCGCCAAACATATGCCTGTTACATGATGATATTACTTGTCACGTTCTTGTTCTCAATTAAAAATTTAGTCTCAAGCTGCTACTTGGTTAGGTTTGCAAACAGTTTTGCACACGATGCACGAAGGTTACTTGGAAATGTCTCAAACTATTCATGTCAGTTATGTAAAAAAAGGGGCATATCTTCAGGTGTAAAAATACTGAATTTTTGCACTTTATTTAAAACACTGAAAACATAATTAGCCATTGGTTTGATTCAAGAACAAGAAATACTGTTGTCATGCAATGCAAAAGCAACCTTCAAAACAAGCGATCAATCATGCCATTGCATGTGGTAGTATCGTGTGATTTTATTGGCAATAACCTTGTGAAACTATGCCCATCAACTTTGGATTTAAACTGGTTGTTTTTCCCGTCTCTTAAAAAACATTTCAAACATGTGTGACTCAAAGATCAATGTACAAAAGATGCATGGTTGTACCTTTTAGTTATTTGAAAAATATGTACGTCAATGTACGAAAGAAATCCTTTGCGGCAACTTATATATATCTAAAGAAGATTTATAGTTGAATGTCATAACGAAAAAGCCAATTGATAAAAGAAGATTGGATGTGTCTACAACATTTCGCACTAAAAGAGGTGAAGTAATGAATGACGTTTACGCTTTGGTTGAGCGAATTTCCTAGTAAAACCAATTTTTTGTTTTGATTACATAAATAACTATCCTTTCCTTAATGAACAAACCAATTAATCACAACAAGCCAAATGATATGGAGTTAGTATAAAAACAAACTAAAATGGGTTAACTCAACATCAACCTTCTACATTTACACATTGAATGTTGAAGCACATTCACCAGAAAAATTGCTGAGGAAATCAAACAAATCAGCGTGGCTACTAGCCACTTTTTGTGCAACTCGTGACCTTTTTTCCCAGTTTGGAGCTTGCACACCTGTGAAACACCAGATGACTGGCTATCTGGAAATATTGGGATTCAGCCCACCAAAACTTGGCCAAACGGAGTGGTGCACATACAAAGCTTCATTACTGCCTCACTTTAGATTACACCCCGGAAGTTCTCAAAGCATTTGACGAATATCACAAAAAGACCTGCAACCAGTTTAACTGTCAAGGTATTTACTAAAAACGAATAACAGAAAAAAATAAATAGAAAGAAATCAGTACAATTTTTAATACGTTTGTAGGCTGTCGCCGTCATCGTTGGATTCATGCGGCAGCTCTTTTGAATGAAGACTTTGTAAATATGCATAATTTTGGATATGACACATAGGAGGGATATCCGATAAATACTTGTCGAACCTTGTATAGGTCAACAATTTTGTCAGGAATGTATAATCACTCCCAAGAATACATGCTATATTGCAGATGGAGATGCAGCTTTTGAAATAGAGGAAGAATTTGTGGAGGTTCTAACTATCCCGGGTGACTTGTTGGGAGAAGACTGCAGTAAATACAAACTTGTTAATAGGAGAACTGCTCCTCTAAATTCGCTGATTCCGAGCTGGAATATTGCAAATGAATATTATGTATGATTGGACATCGTACCCGTCCTATTCCTCATTACCTGTTTGGAGATGGAGAACGCGTAAAATCTATCGGGAAATGGTGGGTTCTCAATGAAAGACATGTTGCCAATACCGCAAATTTTGCAGTGGAAAAAATGGGTACACGTTCATCAGAATTTGAAGTGTTGAGTTGTAATTTCAATTACATGTGTATGATGAAAAAGTTTTTTATTCTGAAAATAATGTGTATTTAAATTATTGACCATTTAGTGAAATCCAGTTTGTCAAAAGCACATAGATGTATTTGTTTGCAATCTTAATTTAACATAATAAAGGCACCAATGTAAAAATGGTTACCAACGCCGTATCATATACCTATGCATCTTAATTTGAACTGCTCTTTTAACTTTTATGGAAATGTTGATAATTTAGCTTTTGCAATACTTTCAAAGCATACAGTCACAAACACGTGCGATCGTTTTGTGATGATTTACCAGCCCACCACCTTTGGACATATGTTTGAGCGCACCCCTGTAAGCACACAACATGGTACCCCTCAGACACACAATCCCCAAACTTCAGAAAACGCTTATTACATGCTCCCTATATATGCACCTGTAAGCCTATTTCTACTAAATTACCATGTCTTAACCGTCTGTACAATTTTCCTGACCACACGCATTATCAAGATTTTCAACTAAACTTGGCCGCCGCTTTAAAGACTGTGCGCTGCGCTTACTAAACAAAAAATCATCCCGATTGTACTCTGGTAAAAATGAGCATTTAGGGGTATGTAACAGCTGAATTAGATAGTGTCAACAGTTTACCATAAAACGTTAAAATACATAAAGTTCAACAGCGCAAGTATTTAAAAGAGCGTCAAAACTAATCCAATTTGGCTAATATTCAACATTAAGAAATAATGTGTCACGCTTTATCCAAATTAGCCACTTTTATGGGCCAAAAAATAAAACGCGAGTCAAAATCTAGACATTTACAAAAGCAAAATGCTATGTGATATGGCAAATCAACTTACTTATGCCATATTCTCAGAGGCCACTTGGCTCCGGGTCACCAAAGTGGGCACAAAACACGAGTGGGCTATGGTCCTAATTCCGTTAAAATTTGGGTCACCTGGCCTGTCGGCGTCCCAAGCTATGGGAGAAAATCTGAAAATATGCATGACCATTCCCATTATACATAACCAATCGGGTTTCTTGCCCATACTTAAAGACCATTAGGCTCCGGGTCACCAAAGTGGGCACAAAACATGAGTGGATTGTGTGACACATTCGGCCAAAATTTGGGTCACCCGGCCTGTCGGTGTCCAATACTATTAGGGAAGGTTTGAAAATACGCATGCCCATTTACATTATGCATAATCAATTGGTTGTCTTCATGAAACATCGAACTAAAATTTATTTACGGAGTAAGAGTAACAAACGATACATTATTTTCCCAAATACTGGCAAAACGTTTTTTGGACATCTTGAAGCACTGGTGCAGAATCTTTTGTAACGTTGTAACCAGGTGAAAGGAAGAATTGGGCACGAAGCCCCCAGCTCATATATGGGGCATTGGGTAACATGGAGGAAGTTTGGATCTGGTTACAGGATGTTTTGGAATCCTTAAAAGATTCTGCACCCGTGTCTTCAAGTAGATCATGTCTGCTAGCGGAACCAGGTGGCCCCCTAAGAGAATCGTATATTGTGCAAGCCTGATTTGGTGTGTCGAAAAACCACAATACCAGTGGTTACGCACATTTAAAGGGTGCATGAGATATCTGATAACATGTGGAATAGGAATAACTGGTGATTTTATTTTCCCTTTTCTATCCCAGTGGTTTCGTCCATGATATTGGTTGGCACTGAGTGTGTGGAATACAAAACTGGATGGTGTAATGTGATTGTAATATTGTGCCTTAATGGTCAGATATGCATCAATTATGCAACTGTTCAACCACTGATTTTCTGTCAAAGCCCTTATGGTAAAGCTTCCGTCTTTGCCTTTGAGAACGCAGAGAGGCAAGTCGCCGCAATTATCAGTCAACCGGTGTTTTGGTGTGCTTGAATGTGAAGCAATCTTTTGTTTTTTTACAGTTTTTGAATCAGATGGTTCAAGTTCGACATTACGGAAGCCAAAAGTTGGTGAAGTTGCTGGAGATTTAAATGGTGATTGTCCGTTAAACTGATCTGTATGATCTGTTTCTGTTGCCATAATTATTATGATGCACTAATTTTTACGTTGTGGTTTGTCAAACAAAAAAGAAAAGCATTTAGTCAACTACTTTGTTACAACCAATGATTCACTCATTCAATTTTATTTGCTACTAGAAATTCCGTGTCCGATCCGACACAGTTTGAAGCATCCCACTAATGCACGTGAGTATGAACTGAATTTTATTGTATTTTAATAAGTTGCACCCCATACAACCTTCCTTCGCTACGATCACGTTGTTGTTCAATTCAGTGAATAAGTTATAATGGCAAGCATGTACTTTAACGCAATGGAGATTATTTTCTACAACTTTCTCATAATCCATTCCAAACCAGGATTAATATTGTACCCGTCTTCGGTGTAACGGTTTCTGTTAGGTAATTCATAGGAAATTGAAATGTGTTATCGGTAATAGCATGTTGAAAGTGAGTTGTGCATTAAAAAGGTCAGCCGACTATTATCAATCAATAACTGTTGATAATCAATAAAAGGCATAGAGTTTAATTTTCAATTAGGGTTGCCGAAGAAAAACATCCAGTTGTTAAAAACAATTTGATGTTTTTCCGGGAAGATTAAGATTAGAATTATGAAGTTTGAAGAGAAAAGGAACTACGTACCTAAACTAGTGGACATTAAGAACCATTGTTTTTGAACATGCAAAACATATCTCCAAGCCAATCTAAGAGATTATTTTACATATTCGGCAAGCCAAACTCACAATGACTCGTTACCCAAACGTCCTGAAGCATTTGCATGTAGTCAACAAAAATGGTCACAATTATTCATTCAAATGACCACAAATTTGCAATCAATAAGCTCGTTCGCTTTCTTTTCTGAAAAAAAAATTATCCTTTCAAAATGTCAGAAAAACTTTTGCTCTGATGTCTTCGAATCGCAGTAAGAAAACTTATCCGAAACCTCAGGTGTGTTATATTAGGTACAAAACGAAGATGATGAACCTGATGATAATAACAATCATACTGTGTAAAATAAGTGTAAATAGCCACATCTTCTGTACAGACTAAGAACACTGGCAAAGTTGCTGGCTAAGTACAAATGAGTACTTAAAAGCCCATCTCTCCCGAAATCCGGGATACGTTACTTTCAGCAGCTCAAAGCGGATATTGCTAATTTGAAGGTCGGTCTTTCATGATACCTATGACCCGCCACCTTCAAATTATAACTTGGTACACCTAGTTAATAAAGACATTTTTTGGTAACGACTACGCACTCCGCGCAAATGGGTCCAGCGAAACTCATGTTTCAATATTACTCTCAAACTAAAACATGAGTTTGGACCCATTTGCTCCGCATCTTCTAAATGCTTACTTGATTTACATGCATGATTACTTCTACCTATGTCACTAAGTACAAGTGTAGTATGCATATAATATAATATATATATGCATAATGATATATATATATATTAATATAATATAATATGCGTATGCATATAAACCCAGCTCGATAACATAAACGCTTGAACTATGTAGAGTTGGGAAGATTTTTAATTTGGCACAGAAAGCTTCGTGATAGCATGGATGAGCAGTCAAGAGAGGGATTTTTACGAGTATATCCAAAACTCGTATGTGACTGTGATGACTCCGTCATCGTCAGCATCTCCTTCCATGGTGGAAGATGAGACACCTGAGGTGGAAATTAGCTTTCTTCAGCTGGAGGACTTTGATACAGACTTGAAGCTCATGATGAGTTTTTATGAAGATTTGACGATGCATCGTACAGTAGGGTATTAACATAATTTTGGATTAGGTTATGGTGTTCGGTAATCTTGTCCCATTCATATGCATTACGTGTGTATTTGTGTATTCACTAAGTGAAGCTGTTTCGAATTACGTAGGATGGTATACCTTGGAATTTTAGGGGAATTTAGAAGTTATTGTGAAACTGGCCACTCTGTAAGACAACCAATTTGAACACTGCTTGGTACGGAAGACCAGCTTTGCCAGGTTTTGCAACAAATATTAGTTTAAAATATCAATTTTTTATTATCGATCCTACACGTAGTTTTATAACGACACTTGTATTACTCTATGTCAGGAGCAGCAAACATGCCAAGCACACTGTCGGACGTGGACAAATAGGAGGATAAGGACCCGTTAAGAAGTGAGAGTTTAGTGATGAGGACCCGTTAAAGTGAGTTAGCTGATCAAAGAAGTGAAAAGTTAGTTGTATAAATATTAGTTGTTTTTGTTCTTTGTTAACTTAGTTTTAGTTGTAATGAATTGTAATATTAACTGTTTTGTTATTAGTGGCCATCAGCCCAACTTTGTTTTGACGTAGTACATTTCATTTTATAACAGTTAAAAAGTGAACAGTTATATAAATGTTTGTTGTTTTTGTTTTTGGATTGCATGCATACGATTTTTTAAAAAAGTTTCTTCATTTTATTTATGTCTCAAAAACATCCGTTCACAGAACCCATTTTACCAAAGGCATACAGAGTAGCTTTTCATACCATTTTCAAATCATTACATCTATACAGAACACTGAGACATTCCTTCATTTGTGGTGATGAAGTTTCTTTAGTATGTACATATACCATTCAAAAGATCCCTTAAATCTCCAGCGCGAAAGCGTTCCATATACTTCTCATAAGCAGACTTTGTTGTTCTTACTTGACGGCTTCTTGCAGGTTTCATGTTGACTGGGGATATTGATGTGTTGCTCTCACAACAGGTGCTCCTTGCGGCTGTGTTTAATTTCCATCCCTGTGACTAAGTCTAATTTGCTTTGGGTAATGTAACTA
>LJIJ01002456.1:0-26955 GCA_001718145.1 Orchesella cincta
ATCTGCTTTCACACTGATTTTGCTAAAAGTTTCACGGTCCCAATAAATAATTAGCAAACACTATTTCGTAAGACGCTGTTTCGTTAGCTGAGCCCATTTAAAACACTTTTTAGGCCTAGGTCTTGTCCTGCTTCTTTTCAGCCTACAGCTTATTCCAATTCTGCTCATCTCGACATACAGTGGTGAGCCGAATTTAGTAGTCTAGCCAATTCTAGAGCTGCATTCATGCATCCTTGCCCGTTTCCTCACACCAAACAGGATAATATTTGCTTGACGGCTTACCTTTTCAATTTCTTCCTGCAGTTTTTGCTTACCCGGTAGAAACTTTCATTGTCGTTGTACTGTCTGCTTCTAATACTGGCTACCCGAGTGTCTCCCAAGGACTCTGCTAGCTATCAAATACATTCACTTCCTCTGTATACCCTTCAGCATCTTCTCTGAAGGCCATCAAATTTAGTATGTAATCCCTCATAAGAGAGAACAAGAGTACTGTTCAGATCATTTTAGGAGGCATTCTGAACGTGTGATAGGCTTGACGTAGTTAGGATTGGAGATGCAAAGAATTAGCAGCACAACATTGTTCACGTAGCCCGAACTACATTGCTTTTTTTATGAGGGACTCAAACAACTTCATTTACAGCTAAGTAAAAACGGCTCTGTGTATTCCACCCTCAAACACAAGTACTAGGATAATAGACAGCAGAGAACTTCACTATGGATAACAGTGCTTTGGTAAATGTTTTAACTTAACAGTCGCGAGTAAGTACAATTTGGTCACCTCACATGGGACAAGGGACGTTTCTGTTGTGGGACATACACAACCCGCATCTACAGCTCAATGTATAAACCGGCTCCGTGTATTCCACCCCACTGAACGCACACTAACATTACCGGTTAGAACAGAACGAGGCCAAAGTAGAGTAAAGAAAGGGGAGTAGGGTACCCAAACTTTTACTTCAATTAGTGGTTCCAAATTAAAAACAACTAAATACCGTTTGCGCACATTAAAAACAAAACAACGTTGCTAGTCATGATCGCGGGTAAAAGTGCAGCAAAACGGTGTATAATTTGGTTTTTTAACTAACCTACAACCAGACAATTTAAAAATAAAAGTACGGAGCACACGCAGCGTGCAACCTCTTTTGCTGCTTGCCTAAATGATGCCTAAACTTCTTGAACTAATTCTTAGAATGCATGTAGGAAATGATGAAAGGTAAGAGTTTGGAAACCATTTAGTTAATTAAAACTTATTGCTTAGTAAGTGAAAAAAGGTGCATGATATAAGAGAACCAGTCCTTTATATTTTTCATTTAATATTTTAAAACATCGGGCGCCTCTCATCAATGTGGATGTTTCAATTACCTCAAACGACTTCTTCGTTATGCAAGCACGTTTGAGTGAATGAAATGCTTTATAAGTGTTGCAAAACATTTGAATACATAGATAGTTCAAGTATCAAAATATATTTTAAAATGTTCAGAGAAAGTATTTCAATGCTGGTGGAGATTCAGACATAGGAAGGAGCTTCTTCAGCTCCAGCCCAAAAAGTCATTTTTAATGGCAGCTAGTTTGTAACATTGCTTTGCGAGTTTTTCTTCATTAAAAGGAGCTGCTTTGTGTCATTGTTAAGAGCAATTGTTATTCCAATAGTATCAGCATGGCCGATAATTGTCCATGGTTTTTTAATCTCGGAAGTAGAAGTTAAGAATCCTTTAATATTTAGAAGAATAACTTCTGTCAAGGCGATGTTTCAACTAGATTTCATTTTGTCTGGATTCGAGCACTGATCTAAGTTCACAAATTGGATCCTAGAGTTACCTTTTAAAAGATGGGATTGTTATTAACCACATACTCCTCACCTTCACAACAATACTTTCATTACCTTTAATTACTGCAGTACTGCGAAAAAGTAGCCAACTCCACAAATACATTTCTATGACAATAATAGATTGTCAGTCTGCTAGCGGTTTTAAATTCAAATGCAAATGTTTGCTAGTTTCACCCACAGTAATGTCCGTTTCTGTCTGTTGATAAAATATAGAATGGGACATTCGCGTTTCCTAGTACATGTCACCAGCAACACCACCTTGCAGATTTTCAGATTGGATCGGAGTGTAACAGTCAGTTGCAGTGGGCCCAAAGTAGCCGTAGACGTAATCAGAACTTTCACACCAGCGCCATTTACAGTAGTCCTACGTTTTCATTTTCATTATGGGTTTATGCGATCATATTGGCAGACAGAGGTTCATCCGAGATACCGAACTCTTCCTAACACTCCAGAAGTCGAGCAATCGTTGAAGGCTAGAAACGACTTCGAAATAGTAGTAGCGACTTTTATTGCAGGTTTCATATAATCAGTTGATACAAACGAATTTCCCGCTATTAATTATTAGAGATACTACAGGCTGTAGTCTACAGCATTCTGTTGATGTAATGAATTCAAGCTATGGACGAAGTTCCTTATTTGAAATGATATTGAACAAAACCAGCAGATCTGAGGGTAAGTCAACATGTTCCAGAAAGTGGTTCTCATAATTTACAAGTGACTTCATGTGTAAACTCAATTATTCTTGGAGTCTTCTGTGTCATTGTCCTTCTGGGGGTCTAGCTTTTTCTCAGAGATAGTCCATGTTACATGTTTTTAGAGAACGTTTTTTCCTTCTATTCGATAGTGGAACAATCGTGGCTTTCGAAACACATGAGGAAATCTTTCATTATACAACCCGAAATGAGGTGCAATTTCTCCCATAGAACTGGACCAAGCTTCGTTATGTACTGCAGCACTGGCTTATTTTTATGCTTCCAGCAGCAGCAGGAGAAACAATGGTAGAGATAGAATATAGGTTCCGCATACTACTGACGTCTTCAAATATCGGGAGAGTGCCTCCGTAATTACAATTTTGAAATGATACAATATATCTAACAATTTATAAATGAAATTATTCTTCATGAAAACTACTGTGTTTGTTCATTGTAATGAAATAATGGTTTAAGGTAATTGTGCTGTCAAAACATTCGACTTTCTCTCTGAGCGGTTGACAAAATTACTGAACATAAGGAACTCACTGGTTGCTGAAGCCTCGGAGGATACGAGATACCTAATACGAAAACATATTATTCTGTAAAACCACCGGAATTTTCTTTAATATTTCTGCTTTGGAAAAATAAGAGCAAAATTTTATCGACTCCATAATCCTTTGGAAACTAGTAGAATAAAGGTCTTAAACCTTCCAGAGATTTCTCCCAACCGACGCAACAAAAGAAAGAGGGTAACGCGCTGTCTTCACATCCTAAAAATGGTGTGTTTTTTGTTTTTAAGGTTCGGCTTTAAGCCCAGAATCAATCGAATCAATAGTTGACAAACTAATTGCTGTCTTCTAATTCAATATTGCCAGCAGAGATCATCAGATGAAATTTTTCATGAACTTTCTAAACCTTTTTAAAAAAACACACCATTTTTAGGATGTGAAAGACAGCGCGTACCCTCTTTCTTTTGTTGCGTCGGTTTGGGAGAAATCTCTGGAAGGTTTTAAGACCTTTAGTTCTACTAGTTTCCAAAGGATTATGGGTCGATAAATTTTTGCTCTTAATTTTTCCAAAGCAGAAATATTAAAGAAAATTCCGGTGGTTTATACAGAATAATATGTTTTCGTATTAGGTATCTCGTATCCTCCGAGGCTTCAGCAACCAGTGAGTTTCCTTATGTTTCAGTAATTTTGTCAACCGCTCAGAGTTGAAAGTCGAATGTTTTGACAGCACAATTACCTTAAACCATTATTTCATTACAATGAACAAACACAGTAGTTTTCATGAAAGAATAATTTCATTATAAATTGTTAGATATATTGTTATCATTGTCAAAATTGTAATTACGGAGCACTCTCCCGATATTGTGAAGACGTCGAGTAGTATGCGGAACCTATATTCTATCTCTACCATTGTTTCTCCTGCTACATGCTGGAAGCATAAATAAGCAGTGCTGCAGTACATAACGAAGCTTTGGTCCAGTTCTATGGGAGAAATTGCACCTCATTTCGGGTTGTATAATGAAAGATTTTCCTCATGTGTTTCGAAGCCACGATGGTTCCACTATCGAATAGAAGGAAAACGTCTCTAAACATGTAACATGGACTATCTCTGAGAAAAAGCTAGACCCCCAGAAGGACAATGACACAGAAGACTCCAAGAATAATTGAGTTTACACATGAAGTCACTTGTAAATATGAGAACCACTTTCTGAACATGTTGACTTACCCTCAGATCTGCTGGTTTTGTCAATATTCGTTTCAAATAAGGAACTTCAAGATCGTCCATAGCTTGAATTCATTACATCAACAGAATGCTGTAGACTACAGCCTGTAGTATCTCTAATAATTAATAGCGGGAATTCGTGTATCAACTGATTATATGAAACCTCGCAATAAAAGTCGCTACTACTATTTTCGAAGTCGTTTCTAGCCTTCAAACGATTGCTCGACTTCTGGAGTGCTAGGAAAGAGTTCTGTATCTCTGGATGAACCTCTGTCTGCAATATGATCGCATAAACCATAATGAAATGAAACGTAGGACTACTGTAATGGCGTGGTGAAAGTTCTGAATTACGTCTACGGCTACTTTGGGCCCGACTGCAACTGACTGTTACACTCCATCCAATCTGAAAATCTGCAGGTGGTGTTGCTGTGACATTACTAGGAATACGCGAATGTCCCATTCTTATATTTTATCAACAGAACAGAAACGGACATTATGTGGGTAGGAAACTAGCAAACATTGCATTTGAATTTAAAACCGCTAGCAGACTGACCATCTATTATTGTCATAGAAATGTATTTGTGAGTTGGCTACTTTTCGCAGTACTGCAGTAATTCAAAGGTAATGAAGTATTGTTGTTGAAGGTGAAGAGTATGTGGTTAATAACAATCCCATTCTTTAAAAGGTAACTCTAGATCCAATTTGTGAACTTAGATCAGTGCTCGAATCCAGACAAAATGAAATCTAGTTGAAACATCGCCTTGACAGGAAGTTATTCTTCTAATATTAAAGGATTCTTAACTTCTACTTCGAGATTAAAAAACCAATGGACAATTATGGCCATGCTGATACTATTGGAATAACAATTGCTCTTAACAATGACACAAAGCAGCTCCTTTTAATGAGAAAAACTCGCAAAGCAATGTTACAAACTAGCTGCATTAAAAATGACTTTTTGGGCTGGAGCTGAAGGAAGCTCCTTCCTATGTCTGAATCTCCACCAGCATTGAAATACTTTCTCTGAACATTTTAAAATATATTTTGATACATGAACTATCTATGTATTCAAATGTTTTTGCAACACTTATAAGCATTTCATTCACTCAAACGTGCTTGCATAACAAGAAGTCGTTTGAGGTAATTGAAACATCCACATTGAATGAGAGGCGCCCGATGTTTTAAAATATTAAATGAAAAAATAAAGGACTGGTATCTCTTATATTTTGCATGCACCTTTTCACTTACTAAGCAATAAGTTTTAATTACTAAATGGTTCCAAACTCTACCTTTCATCATTTCTACATGCATTCTAAGAATTGTTCAAGAAGTTTAGGCATCATTTAGGCAAGCAGCAAAAGAGGTTGCACGCTGCGTGTGCTCCGTACTTTTTATTTTAAATTGTCTGGTTGTAGGTTATTAAAAAAAACCAATTATACAGCGTTTTTGCAGCACACTTTACCCGCGATCATGACTAGCAACGTTGTTTTGTTTTTAATTGTGCGCAAACGGGTATTTAGTTGGTTTTTAATTTGGAACCACTAATTGAAGTAAAAGTTTGGGTACCTACTCCCCTTTCTTTTACTCTACTCTTTGGCCTCGTTCTGTTCTGATACCGGTAATGTTAGTGTGCGTTCAGTGGGTGGAATACACGGAGCCGGTTTTTATACATTGAGCTGTAGATGCGGGTTGTGTATGTCCCACAACAGAAACGTCTCTTGTCCCATGTGAGGTGACAATTTGTACTTACTCGCTACTGTTAAGTTTAAAAACATTTACCAAGCACTGTTATCCATAGTGAAGTTCTCTGCTGTCTATTATCCTAGTACTTGTGTTTTGAGGGTGGAATACACAGAGCGGTTATACTTAGCGCTGTAAATGCAGGTTGTGTAGTCCCTCATAAAAAAGCAATGTAGTTCGGGCTACGTGAACAAGTGTTGTGCTGCTAATCTTTGTCATCTCCAATCCTAACTACTGTCAAGCCTATCACACGTTCAGAATGCCTCCTAAAAATGATCTGAACAGTACTCTTGTTTCTCTTATTGAGGGATTACATACTAAATTTGATGGCTTCAGAGAAGATCTGAAGGGTATACAGAGGCAAGTGAATGTATTGGAAGCTGAGCAGAGTTCCTTGTGAACTCGGGTAGCAGTATTAGAGTCAGACAGTACACGACAAGGAAGTTCTACCGGGGAAGCAAAACTGCAGGAAGAAATTGAAAAGTTGAAGCGTCAAGCAAATATTATCCTGTTTGGTGTGGAGGAAACGCAAGATGGCATGAACTCAGCTCTAGAATTGCTGAGACTACTAATTCCGGCTCACACTGGTGATTTCGAGATGAGAAGAATTGGAAAAGTGAGGGAAGAAGCGACAAGACCTAGACCTATAAAAGTGTTTTTAAATGGGCTCAGTGAACGAAACAGCGTTACGAAATAAGTGTTTGCTAAAAGACCGTGAAAACTTTAGCAAAATCAGTGTGAAAGCAGATGAGACTTTGTTACAGAGAGAATCCAGAGCGCGTCCAGTGCCAGATGGGTCAACCAGGAATACGAGAAAACGTTCTCGACAGGGGAGGGACGGAGCCTCCCAACAGGCAAAGATTCCAAGAACTGCAAGTTCTGCTAGCGCAACCCCAGTTTTCAGCTTTACTGATGATACTTCACAGCAAATGGATGGTATCGATGATGGTGATTCTCAGCTGCCTAATCCTGCTTGACTGACGCATTCTCAACCTGGCTCGTTAAAAGTTGCTCATCAAAATTTTAGGTCTGTACGTAATAAGCTGCATCTGATGAAACTGTAATTACCTGATCATCACATTGGTATCCTTTGCATTACTGAGACTTGGTTAAGTAATGAAGTATTTCCTGTGCCTGTAGGTTATAAAATGTTTAGAGCTGACAGAGAAAGTCATGGTGGTGGTGTCGCAGTGTTTTGCCGATCGGATATCAAAGTTAAACTGATAAATCTTGACGTACATTCCTGGAAACGACCTTTCAGTTTAGAATACCTGTGTCTAAGTGTGCAAATTGATTTTAATAAGTCATTTAACGTATGTGTAGTTTACAGAACTAGCTATATAAGTAACGACGTTGCCAATCTGTCAAAATTGTTACAGTTTTATAATACTACGAGTAAAAGTACTCTATTGTAGGCGACCTTAATATAAATATGTTATGTCCTACTGCTAGTGCCAAACTTGAAAATGTATTGTTGAGTTTAAATTACAAGCAACTTGTTACGGTTCCGACGAGGGAGGAGAACCTCCTCGATGTTGTTATTGTTAATAGGTCCAGTAATATTACGGAGTTGATTGTCTCCGATGAAAGTATCTCTGACCACCGACTGGTGTGCTTTAAGTATTTATATAAGGGTGAAAGCATTAGAAAGCCAAGACATAAGATTATAAGGGACTACAGAAATATCAATTGGGAAGGGTGGATAAATAGGGCTGTTGAAACTAGTGCAAGCTCCGTTGAACTTGAGTGTCCTGAGTCGAATATTCAGAATCTTAATAGTAACCAATTTTCATGTTTTGACTCTTTTCTTCCTAGGAAGTGTGTGAGGACAGGTAGCTATGATTCATTTTTATCTGACAAAACAAAACGGTTGTCGACTGTTAAGCACTACTATGTATCCCAGCGGAATAAAAGTCAGTATATCAGTAGAAAAATCAGGGATTACTCTAAGTTAATACGTTTGTCTATTGAGCAGGACTACAGAAGTTTTCTAGATAAATGTGTGACAAGGATGGAGTGTGAAAGCTCTAAAAAGTTTAAATGTTCGCTTTGACAAGCAGTGTAGTATGGATCCAACAATTGATCCGAATATTATCAACAAGTATTATATAGAAATGGGTTTCCCCCCAGGTGTTGAAGTTCATGATACGTTATGTAATTTGAATGAGAATGAGTCTACTTCATGTGCAGGTTTTATTCTTGGTAATATAACTGCTGCTGACGTCCACAAAGCTTTGAATGGATTTAAAAATAAGAAAAGCAAAAGTATTGACACAACTGGAGTGAGCAAGTTCATGATTAATTCGCTTATGCCAGTTCCAAACTTTGTTGATGTGCTAGTTAAATTTTTTAACGTGTCCTTCGGCTGTGGAGTAATACCAGATTGCCTTAAGCTTAGCAAAATTGTACCAATTGCGAAGGAGGAAAATGCTACCACTCCTGACTTGTTTAGGCCCATTCAATTATCGCCCATATTGTTGTTACTAATGGAACGTGTTTATTTCAACAAACTTAGCGTGTAATTAAATGAGAATGGAATTATTAGTAAAGCTCAGTGTGGTTTTCGCAAGGGTCATTCAACGGAACACGCAATGATCGCTATGACTGACTTCATTAAGAAGCCGTTGGATATTGGTAATATATGTGTTGCTGTGTCAATCGATTTGCTCAAAGCCCTTGATAGTGTTTACAGAGGTCTCCTGCTTTACAAACTGTGTAAAAAGTATGGAATTAGTTGCAAATGGTTATATAGTTATCTCAGTCAACGTATGCAATTTGTTAGCGTCGGGGAAAAGTTATCTGACGTCTTAAAATCTTTGATTGGGGTGCCGGCTGGAAGTGTTTTAGGACCTATCTTGTTTGCTCTTTTTATCAATGACCTCCCCGACAAAGTAATTAGTGATCTTTGTTTGATGTTTGCTGATGACAACAATTTATTGTACGTAGGGAAGCTTGACGAGCTAGATGAGCTGAGGTGCAGAATTGAAATAGGGATGCACAGTCTTGGTGAGTATCTCAGAATAAACAGGCTGACTCAAAATGTATCTAAGACAAAAATGCTGACATTCTGAAATCAGAGCAATTATAACCTAATACGGAATTTTTGTTTTACGATTGATGGTACGGAAGTTCAAAATTCTGAAGTTTTAAAGTGTCTGGACTGTTTTTAGATCCTCACCTGCGATTTGACTATCATGTAGGAAAAATGGCCAGTGTCTGTTTTATGAGGCTACGCTCACTATACTCAGTTCGAAAAATTCTATCCCAATCTTGTTTAAAAATAAT
This sequence comes from Orchesella cincta, assembly GCA_001718145.1. Lineage (NCBI taxonomy): Eukaryota > Metazoa > Arthropoda > Collembola > Entomobryomorpha > Orchesellidae > Orchesella > Orchesella cincta. The sequence continues at coordinate 9,274 of LJIJ01002456.1, forward strand.
TGGGCAGGCTATGGTTTTGAGTCTTATTAATTACATGAGCACAGTTTGGGCAGCCACTAATACCAAGGTTGTCAGAATGGCTGATAAGGTTGTTAGAGCTCTTGATAGACTTTGTGTAGGAATTAGAAAATACGATAAGGTGGCGGAAGTAATGCAAGGTGAACTATCTGGTTATTCCCAAACAGAAGCTGTATCTTAGACTTTGTGCCATTTCTACAAAAAATTTACAAACTTAATATCATACCCTATTTTGAAACTGCGTTTACGAGAGCGGGGGAAGTCCACTCCCATGCGACTATGGGAGTCATGCCTATCAGTCTAATTTCTGTTTGTAAATCTTTCTTAGGCGGTCAACATGTCGAGCGTTCAGAGCAGTTGTTTATGAATACTTCAACTGAATAGAAAAACGTCATTCGTTTTCCTAGGTTCAAAACTAAGTTGAAGGATACTTACTTAAGAATACAGTTAAAAGTACTGTTACTGTTTTGAATTGATAAATAAAGTGTATGTAATTATTGGTTTAAAAAATTTTTTTGGCTTAAATTAATCTGAGTTATGTATGTATGAACCTTTTTGACTAATTATTATAATTTCGGAACAGGTAGAATATCCTACATGTTAATGAACTGTACCATTTTCAAATGTATATGATAAATGTGTTCCGCCTGAATAAATTAAATTAAATTAAGTTTAAAACATTTTGTCACTTTTTAAACTCGATATCTCAAAATGAATCATATCTTGAGCCAAAATGATAGGTAAGGCTAACGTAGAAATGGATCAGTATTAAACGGAGCACTGTGAGACTATTTGCTTGGGCGACTAAAAGTAAAAAGATAAGTCATGATATTAATTTTTTTGCGAAATTAACTTAAAATATGCACGTTTATTGAATAATTGACTAGGATGTGCTGAACCGTTTTTCAAAACTCGAACTCGGTCGGAAGATACAAGCATAAATATATAGTTACCAAAGCTTCTACAGCTGCTAAGAAAACCAATGTGAAACTACTAACGATGAGTGGGGTTCTAGTCTAAAACATCTCACGTTGCAGCGCGCATTGTGTTAAATGCGCACCTGCAATGAATGAAAACATATTAACAAAGTTTAAGCTTAGTGCCAGAATGCCAGAAACAGTATTACTATGAATCACGTTGAGAGTACAGGCAGGTACGATTCAATTATGTGACACGTTTTCTAATAATATAGAGATGCAAGATGCATTCACTAATTGTAAGTTACGTTCATAGCTTTAATCATTAAACTGAAAGCCTTGAACTTTTTTCCGATCCGTCGACGAATTTTTCCTTTCAATTGCAGTTCATATACTATTATCATCCTAATACAATTTAACTTATTTCGCTTCAAGGCAAGCATGGGAACAAGCAGAATGAAGAACCACTTTAACTGGTATCGCTGCTGTCACATTTAATCCTGCAGCACCGGATTAGAGTTTAGTAAATCCGTGATCAGACACTGGAGCAAAGGCAAGTAAAAGTTATCTTGGATTCTTGGTACACAATCTCAGGCCAATATTGTGTTTAGCGACAGTCCATTGACCCAGTTTACAATTATCCTGCCAACTTCTACCCAGCCCATGGTGTAAATTATGAAGTTTGAAGTGGATGATAAGTGTTGATTGTTTAGCCATTTTTCTAGCAAAAACAATCCCACGTAAAAAGGGTAAAATGTTCCCAAAACACGAAAGAGTCGAACATTACACGGCAAATATTTGTTGGACAGAAGACGGAAAACTAGCAAACAGTGTCTGTACCGGGTCCTTGTAATACTATTTGATTTGTTCAGAAAACCGAACATATTTAAGCTTTCGGATTCCAAGCAATTTATTGTTATTGGCTTATTAAGTCTTTGCCGATAATTTTGCAATTATGACGATGTATTGGAAAAATGTTTTTATGTCCTAGCTTTGGCCATTACGTTCCTATTTATTGTAACTATTAAACTTTAATTTCTTGATAGTAGTTTGTAATTTTAAGATAAATGTTAATTGTCCGATTTCCGGCCATTGCCTCGTTATTTCCAGAACAATTCAAATATAAGCCTTAAAGCTCTTTTAGGTAGTAAGTGCAAAGCGGCACCTTTATATACAATAGTTGAACCTTTTTCATTGATATACGCATTGGTTTTCAATGATTTGGATAGTTATTATTATAGATCCGGATTTATGTGGCAGCTCAATGATAAGACTTTACATTGGTCGGAACGTACCGGACAGTCTGTTTACAGTCCTATGCGGCTGTCAAGTTAGTAATGTTGCATCATTTTAATGCCTGCCACCTTTGAAATTGCGACATCATCTTTATAATTGCGACATCCTTAAATGCTGCAACGTGTTATGATAAAGGAAAGGAAAACATGCTTTCAAATAACAGACCCGACAGTTCGGGAAGTGGCAATGAACCTTTAGCGAATGTAATTTTTGACTTGAAAACATGTCATATGTAAGTGAAATCCTGAATGGACTAGCTTTCGAATGATATATCACATCCACATGTGTCGTTTAAAAACGCATGACCTTTGACCTAGGTTCGAAAGTTCTCATGTCAATTTGTAGTACTTATTTATTATCAGCACTGCAGTAGCTTTCAACTGGCACAATATAAGCTATATTTGTCATTTGAAATACTTATCGTGACGTCTGACCCTGTTAGGAATTTCCGATTTAAATTTGAGCTACATATTCACCATAAACACAACAATACATTTCGATTGACGTATCAAAAGCTATATGTGATGCTTATCAATTTGTTGCGCATATCTTTTGACGTTGTTCCCGAGACCCCCAATAATCCATCTACGTACGCATCCTCCAACTTTACTTTATCTATCGGTTGGTCCAATCAGAATTTCAAAAAGTCAAACGGTTCGAAAGTTATCGTGTTGACAGTTAGACATACTACGAGTCTTCTTAGATGTACATAATCGTATATAATAACCCACAATTCAAGAACTAACAAACTAACAATGAATTAATAGACTAACTTTCGAAGGATATGTCACGCTTAAATTGTGACATTTGAGAGTACTTGAACTTTGAATCGATGGAAAATATTTTACTGACGGTATTCTTGTTATACCTCAAATTTACAACGTAAATTTATAATGAACACTCCAATAGCTTTGAAAAATAGACCAGACACTATTTGTGACGTTTATGAAATAGGTTTAGCTTATCCCAAAAGCGCATTCTCGTTATCCCAAGTACCTCAAGTAAAAATTCGTAAAGGCGTGTTGGTCAGATCAAAACCTGTATTACAAACAACTGCCTGCCTGCCGTATGAATATAAAAATACTAAAATATTGAAACTCAGTGATAACAAGTGATAAAAATCCTATCATATACAAATGCTGCATTTTTTAAAAAGCTCAAATAAAACCTGGATTTATATGCTATAAAATTATTTACTGTTTTTAAAATCGTGGATCTAAGCAGTCCTTGAAACAGCCTATATATATACCCATTATGTAGCAAAATCACACAGCAATTCATTCATAAGTCCTCACTGCCCAGCTTTTTTTAAATCCAAATTGCCAATGCAAGTTTACATTTTACGATTCACATGAGAAGAGGGCAGACGAGTTATTTTGCTATAATCTTCAAACCATACTTGATATGATATGGCAGATCGATAGTAGCAGCGTGATTTTGATGATGCTGCAAATTACAAAATTATTATTGACGAACAATACGTCCAACTGAATATTGCCAATCGGTGTTTATTTATTTATTCACAATTGATTTAGCATATAATTTTATATATTAAACAATTTGTGTGAATTTATGTGAGCATTGATCATGATTTAGAATTTATTGATTTTTCACTTGTTCCAGCCAGTTGGAGTGAATTCCGACGTTGATAAAATCGTTCGGGATTGAAAACTCACAGAGTCTTTGAGTCTGAAACCCCGCAAAGTATCTCCTTTCCAACTCCCTTTGCAAATAAGTCCACTCCAAGTTCTCTATCGCAAACGGAGCCCCCTGAATACGTTTCCACCCCACAAAGAACATTGTCATCCACCTTCTTAACCATTTTAAGGTAACGCAAGTTATTCCACCTTGCCTGGCATTCCTCCTTGTCCAACTGCACAAACTCCCCTTCGTCTCAACTCTCCCCCTCTGCTCATATTTCTTGGAAAGGAGTACTCCATTGCTGGGGAGGAAGGTTGCTCTTTTTGTTTGGGCAATGTGGGAAAATTATTACCAACTTTAACAGGGTCATTAAGTTTCATTACTCCCAAATTATTGGTGTAGTAATTAGCACTCTCTAGGCTTCTGTGATTCCACATTAACTGGCTCTCCATTCCGTTTGAAACCGTCTAGAATTCTGATGCTCTTGATTGAATGCGAATTTCCGTCATTTTTTGAAATGTCACTTAATCCCGACCAGACTTTTAATCCTGGAAGCATTTCCCTGAGTCAACTTCAGCAATGCAGCTTGCAGCCGTAACAACTAAATCCGGAGGCAATAAGAGTTCCCCCGCAGGGTTTCCCAGAGCTTGAAGTGATCCTTACTTGATGACTCACCTCATTTTTCTTTACTATCTCGCCATAAAACAGAGGTTATGGATCGTGCTAGGGATCCTGCTCTCCCGCCACCTTCCTATCCAGTCCCCGAACATGTCAACTTCTGTAAAAACATTTGGTGGACAGTTTTCCTCATCCTGGTTCTCCATACAGTCTTCTATCGACTTACACAAAAAGAAACCAGCCCGCAAAGCACAGGAGTTCCATCAGCTCCTCGACAAATGGCGGGACCGCCAGAGTCACCTTGTCAGCGGAGGGCCCCACACCCCATCTAAAATTCCTCCAATGCAGAATATTCTGTCGGCAGATTCTCTATCAAGAGGGTAACTAGCCTTTTCCCCTTTGAAACACCTTTCATCAGTATGAACTACAAAGTTGGACTTTTGTAGAATATCCCGCCGCCTTCTAGTGTGTCCGTCCTGCCCTACCCGAGAACGACGACCATGATCAGCGGTATTCTGAAAAAATTAACCCATTTACAGCATTGGTAGGCAACATAATATATATGATTGTTCCTTACTGTTTTCAACAAATCCTGCAGGGGCAATGGAAAGGGCTTTGACATCAGGTCCAAATTCAATATCCCGGTCAACCTGCAACAACGCAATATCGTTGTAGGTTCTTGGGTTCTCTTTCTGCTGCTCAGGATTTCCCTTCAAATCAGAGTAGTTGGGATGGGGAACAGCTTTAATGACTTTATACGACTTTCCACTGTTCGACCCGGATCTAAGATTCCTGCCCAAATTGATGTTGAAATTGTTGTCCACCTCCCAGGGCTCTTTGGTGCCTGGGTAGTAAACCACGCAGTGGGCTGCAGTAAGGAGCCACCGCTTGTTGTAAACCGTTGAGCCACACTGCTCCATAAATCTCACGATGTTGCCTTGATGTGGAAATTCGTGGAGTTCAGCACTCGCAACTATTGTGAGGGAGCTTCTTAAAGAGTTTCTTGGGCAACAAAAAACGGTATCCCATTCCCGTTTTATTTCGTTGAAAATAACCTTTTTACCCTTAATAAAGTATTCATTCTCCAGGCTGTTCTCACAAGGTTTCTCACCCTGAAAACTCTTCCCCTGAACCTTTTGACACCCCTTCAGCACAGCAGATTATTTTGCTTCTGAAATATTACACAATGGCATTTGAGTTTTTATATGAATATTGCTTGCAGAAATTAAAATTAAAAGTCAATTTAAAAATGCGCTACCATCAGGGGTTCCTGGTACACAACAGAAACCATCATAAAATGTTTTTCCTTTAGGAGTAAGTTTGAATCGCTTCTCATACGTCAACTCAGATTCCGGCGGCCACAGGTTATTGGGGCTTGTTTGGAAGTTGCAATGATGTACAATTTTGGCAGTTGGCGATTGCTGTTAATAGAAACAAAATATGTCTTTTAAATTTTAAATTGTGCAGTAGTAAATTGGTTTTCAAAGGGCTTGAAACATACCAGCTGTTACCAGCAGAATGCTGCCGATTGCCAAATTCCACCTGTTTATTCCCATTGTGGGGAGCTTGAGTTTGTCTTGAAACGTAGTCTTTGAATTATGCTGAGCAGTTGTTCCAACTCTTTGTGGTTTTCAATGATTCCTTTTGTGGATCTCCGCAGCTTTATATACTCAAATCGAATTGATTTTTTGCCGTCCAAACCTGCTCTTGAATTAGATTCTCAACTTTGCGCTGTGAATGTTCAGTGGAGTTCAATATAATGTTGATAAATTTCCGCATTTCTTGAGTTCAGGTACTTGGATTGCGAGGTTTTTAAATTTATTTTATTTAATGTATCCTCATTGCGATATTCCCGTCCCGTGATTTAACTGCTTCTATTGTCTGGAAACACGCAGTATGATTTTGTAGTGCTTCATGCTTTGTTGCATATTTTATTGATATTTGTAGAAAAATGTGATTTCAAAAAATAGCCAACAGAATTACATGCATTTTTTCAAGAATTGACATAGAAGGAAGATTACCATAAATTACGTAAAGTTGAGCAGCTCTCAGGTAGAAATAGTCATAGTATTTTGCACCAACAATAAAGCACAGAACTATATTGGGTGTATAGAAAGTACCTAAACCCAACTTGAGAAATTGAGTTCACATATAAAAACATGCACATCACAACCAACACAGAGTTTGTGCACTAGCTGCATTTTTTCACACGGTTTGCTAAACACAGTTAGGGGGATGCCACGAAATTAATTTTTCCTCATCTTTGATTGCGTGGTAGAGATATCACGGGCTACGATAGCAGTTCCAAGATTTATGTACAAAAATGCAGCATGCATTCGCATAAAGGAATACATAATTTGCGGTATGTTTCGATCGCTTTTATCTGAGACTTCCTCCTAAAATTCAATGTGCCAAAATACCTTACCTCTAGGTTGCCTTGCGCGCATGTACCTGTGTTATTAGAAGTGCTAGGGGGATGGTGATATGATGAGTAACAGGTACATCTACGCATTTTACTGGAATTGGGAGGTATGCGAAGATATCTGTGCGAAGAGTATTATATTTCAGTGACGATTTGGCGTTTTTCTTGATGTTATATTGAATACACAGTATTCGAGAAGAACATCAATAGTTACTCAAAATACTTCAACCCAAGCTTTGAGCTTAGTTAACTTCGTGATATCGGACTGAACATGGTTTTCATGAATATGATTGAGATTACAGACGAGGTTTCGTAAGCACTATAGAAAACAAACTGGCAAAAGAAATATACGACTAAAATAAGAATAACTATTTATAAAATGGAAATTTTAAAAAAACTCTTCCACTTCACACGTGCCCAGCTTGAAAGTTCATACATTCAAACAGTCATTAACTCGAGCAAGAAATCAAATTCTGACAATAATTTTTTGCAATCGGCTTCTTAACGTAACTGCCCACACAGGAAAACATAAATCGTCCGAGAATTACAAATTTTAGCCACCGTGGTGGAGGTGGGTTGGAGCAAAACAATTTTCAAAACAATTATCTGAATCTGTAACTTATTATTACAGTTGCAGATCTTATTCTAGAAATCAAAGATGGTAATTTATATTAAAATCTTGTTCTCAACTCCGTATATGTAATATTTATAATGTTATCGAAAATAGAGTGAGAGGAAGTATAAAAAATTTATTAGGATTTAGGGAGTCGTTACTACCGCTTGCCATCGGAGTTTTAATCAGTGCTTTTAATCATATATTCTATAACCTTTTATCATCTCAACTCGTTTCGAATAGTATTCGAGATTTTATCTGGGAAGACAACAAGTTGTTCGATATCTCACCAATTTTTTTATGTGCAAAAACCAAAATTCTATCGAAATGGGTCAATCCATGAATATAGACAATTCGGTTTCTGCGAATTTGCGCAATGATTGATGCAATTCACTCATTGGGTTGTTGGGAGTTCAATATTTTGTCTGTGACTTTAACTGCAGCGTCCCTCAAATTAAAAAATTAGTAATATAAATTTTCTCGCTTGCTCAAATTGATGCTCTTAATACAGAAAAAGGTCAATAATTCGCCATTAGTCTAAAATAATAAGCTCATCAAATTATTCCCAATCTGAGTTCAAAATGTTGTAAAAGTGAATCATTATAAAAAGTAAATCATTTATTAAGATAGTACCTGAGGATGTATACATTGCAATTTATCAGTTCAGCTTATTGACACTACTAATGCCTAATCCAAAATGTATGAATACCTTCGAAGATTGTGTAAAGGTAGGTGAATAACATCAATAGTGTAGTCATGAACATTTCGACACTGAGCTACTAGAAGGAACCATATAGTGCATGGAACACATTATAAATTTGACAGAAATTACTGTTATCTCGGATATTATGATGGTAGTGCATAACTGATTGAAAAAAATAATACAATAGGGTCTCTGGTCACGCAATCTCTAGAGAACTACAAACCATTCAAATTCAGCACACATCCACGCTGGAAGCATAAGTAAGTCTGGACGATGTCGGCCATTTTGTAATCATCAAATGTGGCTACATTATGTAGATGGGCGAGTAATGATTCGTCAGTCTAAACTTAACTGCTATTAGAGAAACGCACATCCGTTTTATAATGCCCGGGATGCTACAAATCGAGCAAAGAAACATCCGTAATCTACTGAAATATTGGCTTATAGAATAATTACAAACTAGTACTATTTCTCATATATAACAATTACCCCTTATGTACATAGTCAGAACTGGTGCTTTCCAGGATACACACCTTCTATGCTGCCTGGCACAATCGGAAATTCACAGATAGGAAAAAGTTGAATTGAGATAGATGACTTCACTTTTCGAGCTTGGTATATATGAACAAGAAATTCCGATACACGTTCATACAGTCGAAACCAAGACATTGGTACTTGCGTAAAGCTGGTTCGCATGCGGTGAAGAAGGCTACTACGAAGATACAAAGCATCTTTCCAAAGCTGGCGACATAGAAATAAACAATATTCATCACACATCGTGACTCTCTGGAAGGCTGCAGGTGCACGTCAATAACCAAGCTTGCGACCAAAATTACTAACAAACAGTTGGACTTAGAATATCGAGATCTTTCGTCGAGAAGCTGAGAAGGCAGAATGCTGACCTCTGGCAAGTGTGGCTCTATACGAAACTATATACCGTAATGCAATCTATTGCACAAGACAACTGATAATGAATAGGTGCCAAATAAGTTTACAGGCAAGTTTACTGTCTGGATATTGGGACTGACAAACAAAGCTACAGCTTACTATGACTGGTGTAATCTAGCAGCGACTTTTCTACCCACAGAGGACGAGAAAACACAATGGCGGAAGGGCCCGGATTATTGGTTGCAGCAGGCTTTCGTTCATAACATCACCAAAGGTAATGTACTTACATATATGAAAAACAACTTTCTGAAATCATCGAAGTTAAGTTGACGTCGCAGAGAAATTAAATTAAATAAAGTTTCAACGTTGTGCCCGACATAGCCCAGGCAGAAAATACTCAAAGATTTGCGGAGAAATTCCATTTTTTATCACTAACCTCCAAAATCTCCGACAGAGTATTATGGATGCTCCCAGCCTAACAAATTTTAGCCTCTCGCATGATATCTTGCTCTTCAGCCAAGGATATATGTGTAACTTAATCCTTATTAGACTCTTTATATTCTATTTAATACTTGCGACTTATTCACTCTGCTCCGGTTGGAGTATGTATTCCGAGCCTTCGGTCAGCACTCTACTTATATAAATACGTGGAACTGGAGATAGCCCGCAGAACTCTCGAAAGAATATACTATATACATGAATCATCACTTTACTCGCTCTTTAGTGGTTTGCTGCCTAGTGTGACTTAAGAGATATACTCCGAGTTGATGAATATTTTTGGTTACATGGGTATTATTCTCTAGGAGTCTAATTGGACTCTTATAGGTCCCTCATAAGGTTTCCTATATTCTATGATTGAGGCTGAGAGGATGCGGATCTATGCCGACCAAGAAATAATACAGTGGGGTGATGCTCAAATTCTGTTGGATTGTCGGGTTTAGTAGTAAATATTTTATTACTTAAAGACATACAGAAACACACCCCGGCGATAAGATTACATAGGACGTGTTGACTCCAGGGGGATTGTTTTCCTTACAAGTAATGCTTGTCTTACAGATAGTTATTCTATGAGAGAATCCACAAGTGAAAAGAGTATAATTGCATGTGGTCGACAAATGAATACACAAAAGTATCCCTTTTGTTTGAATCACCCAACGGGATATTCATGCGTGAAATCATTTAGAGAGCATTCTGTACAGCATAAAAAACTTGGTGAATTTCTTCACCGTGTCACTTATTACCGTCAGGTTTCCCGACAATTTTTAGTAACCTAACCGTCTGCCGAATCGTGCAAATCCCTATAACTATGTGAATTACTATGGTGTTCATTAAAACAAAACACCAATGAAAACAAAAAACCGCTAAAAAACACTTGCTAAAGTCTGAGGGAAAATACTAGTTTCAGGTAAAATGGGAACTATGCTACGAATGAACATGCTTAGTGGCTCATGGTTTGTTACAAATGGCAAAATTGGTAGTGCTACTGGAAGTGAGCTATATAGAAAGCAAAAAAATGTAGACTCCAGCAACACCTCGTTTTAAACACAGTGCTGACCTAAAACGGTGGCAACGGAGAATCGATGACTATTTTGGAGGTTGAGCCCGCACTTTTTCCAGTTTGCTTAATTCTGTTGGCACAAAATCATATTTATCTTTGTAGTACTTGAGTCTAAAATATATGACAAAAACTCGGCCCGTCGAACACTTCTGGTAGCTCTACCATTAGAAAAGGTTTTTTCAATCGTTTTGAGCATTATTACACATCACCACTTTATGGAAATGGCTAATTATGCAGGCATTATTTAATTAATTAAATCTTAGTTGACCAAAACTTCAATTTAAATTGCTGAAAGACGGAAGATTATTAAACAAATGACATTCCCGTTTTATCATTGAAAGTCAGTAAAGTCACAGATTTATATGTTAAATGGCTATCACGATTTGTAATTGGTTAACTAATTAAAGTTAAATTATACAATTCTATTGAAGGAAGAGAATATGTGAGCTAAAAAGTAAATTTCTGCAACTCGACTTTCCAAATAAATTCCCACTTATAACATGGGTGCGACTTGTGAAGCTGAAAAGTGGTGTTTATATTGACCCCTGAATTTACATGGGATGTATTTAGAGTTCAGAAAATAATTTGCTAATAGATCGGCATTTACTGCTTATTGTTTTTGAAATTTAATGTCTAATTTTGGAGAAGATAGGTTAGCGATTAGTAGCGCAGAGATAGATTAAATGTGTTCGATGGAGCTTCATTTTATCGACTATCCTCCATATAGAATTGTCAAAATGGGTAAAGGGTAAATCCACCCGCTTCTTGTTATGCCATGAATAGTTAAAAGCTGGACATGCAGGTTAGAAACGACATCAAAGGTCCCGTCGATTGCCCAAATATTGCACATCATAAGTTCCTAGGGATACACAATACAAAAAATTTTTTACATCAAATAGACACCAAATGCATACAAGTTCCCAATTTTAAAATCTAGCTAACCTCTATGCATCGTTCACTTGCAAAAACTAGAATTCGTTTATCATCATTAGAATCGTGGTAAAGAAATCGTTTTCCATCAGACGTCATCATTTGTCCATCTGTAATACTATTTCTGATCGCTGTGTATGTTCTTTTACTCCTTTGGTCTCCTCCACAACCTTATGCTACGGCCAAGTGTGCTATTTGTGGGTAGCCCTTGTAAAGTAGAATTCGAAAATTCTTGCTGAACTTCAGTAATGACTCTAGCTGGTGGAACAAATGGGTTTTCTTCGGAAAATTTCCTCATTCTTTTCCGCGCCATTTCTATATTGCATATACATTAAAATATAAATAATTTTATAATATACTACTTCCATAATACTTTATGGAACTTTATTGATCATGATCGGAACTCTACTTACTCGAGATCTCCTGTTTTAGTACACTTTCCATAACAAAACCGCTTTGCACAACGATAATATTTTGCAGAACCTGTGTCTCTACTTAAAGTGTAAATTTTATTATCGTAAATTAATTTGTCCCTTCGATTTCATTTTTGGGAACCTTGTTGTGTGGGTGAGACAGACATTTTGGTAGAAAAAATATTTAGCTTCAGTCCAGGTAAGTTCAAGATGGTGACTGAACTAAAATGATGACTTGCACATACAAATAAAATCCAAATTTTTTTTGCATAGTTCTGATACTTCTTGCATATTTAAACCAACGAAATTCTGCATAATTTATGTTTAAGATATGCAGGTCTTCGGTAAATGCAGTTTGAGGGTTTTATACAATATATAGTTTCGACACAAGATAGGATTTATACATATATGTCTTATACAAAAATTCCGCTTATACTATTTTTCCATATGTAATTGAGTTTAGACTATTTACTGCAAGCTTTAACTACGATTATACACGGATTCATCGACCCATTGTGGAATGCTTCTATGCTTCATATACATATGGTTTTGAGATATTATATTAAAATTAAAACCTAGATTTATGTTATCCTGATGTTTTTCAAAATTGATTTTATAAACAAAAATAGCAAATGGCACGCAAACACGATTGCCTAAAGCTTGATTTTAATGTACGTATAAAAATCCTTAAATTCAATATGGTTAATTACATTGGCCAGGTTTGTTTTTGAATTGGCCAACTTGGCGTTGAAAGCTAACCCACATATTTTGTTAGACGGTAGCCTTAAAAACATAATTAAATACATTGCTTTTCATGTTATAAGGAAGATATGTAACTACAGGCAACTGTTTTCGTTGTAATATCGTTGTTCCAAAATGTTCCTCAACTTGCGGTACTTCTTGCACATCCATATGATCAACACTTCTGACTGCTGTGAACTCTCATTTGGAGGACCAGATAGCACTTTCGAAGAAATCTCCAATTGCAAATATGACAATTTATTTCGTTTGAAGATAAGCTCCCAAATGCATGTCTACCCTTTGACTTGACCCCAGTATTTTTCACTTATCAACTTTTGGAAAGCAAAGCTCCTTGGGTTCGATGCTTATTGGCAGCAATAGCAGCTCTCTTTTCTTAGGAATTTGTATAAAACAATTTATGCACATGTGTATTGCCTTGTTGTTGATTCGGCAGAGCTGTTTTGTTAGCTTGAAGGCATTCTCTGCTTCTTATTGTTTGCTTGCAGGGGCTGTATCCATGCACAATGACATAAAATTGGACATTTCATATCAAAGGCTTCTTTCGGTTCTTCTTTGGTTTACGCAAATTATTTAGAAGACTTGCAACTAAGATAGCTTCGGTCTCCCATTACCATTCCGTTAGCTGAAGATGACTTGTTGAAGCCAACAACCTATGTATCACTGCACTGGAAAGCGATAAGAAGAAGACAGTGACGAAAATTCTCTATAAATAGAAACACCCATTTTAGCTAAAAACGCTGATCCAGGGGACACAAATTACCACTAAATCCATATTTACATTTAGGAAGGGTACATTTGGGAAGACTTTAATAGGTACCATGATGGCACTGTCATAGTCTTTCTCACAAAATTTCAAGTGAGATTGTATTAGAAATAACGACAAAAAATTCGAACCGAAAGCAGCTTATGATATGAAATGTCCAATTTTAGGACATTGCGCCATATGCTCGTTTTGATGTGGGTTGGGTTCTCGATGATATAGCAACTATTGGAAATTAAATATTGAATTTCAGTCAGAAGTTTAGGCAGTTATTTTTTAATTGTAAATTCTGACTTACGTGGATGAACCGTCTGAATGTGAAGTTTTAGTCTAGTAAACGTAGAAACATCTCCTATTGAAACTCTTCGTGGAATTTCCGAGGTATGGCTACAAAGGCTACACTGCAAATACTGCAAGCCGGAACTAGTGTTTGTGCATCTAAAAATCTCGATCCCTTCAAAGAGCAGCCTCCGTTTCCGAGGTTAGAGCATATAAATGTCGTCATCTGGTTCAGCTTCTATATGATGTGTCACATAATTCTCAGTGTGCCCTTCCAAATCTGCCTCAATTTCCTCTCCGGCTTTGTAATAATTGCTTGGAAAATTTATGTTTTGTTTAAATTTCGTGTTAACTTCATTTTCAAAAATATTAAGCATTTATTTTTGTACTTACTGAATTTTTTTTATTGGTGTCAAACTCAAGTTTTCTCCTGTAAAAGTTTCTCCGTTGCTTCCACTAACATTCAAAATAACCAGCGTGGAATTTTGTTTAAAATTTAAGTTATCATCTTGTTCATTTTCCATGTCATAGTTTTCATCAGTATTATCATTGTTAGTTAAATCTTGCTGATTTTTTTCCATTTCATAGAGTGGGATGATTCCTATTGACTTTTGCTTGACAATATTTTGTGCTAATGCACAGGATGAATAGGTCAATGTTGATGAAAGTTCTTCCGGGATTTTAAAACTGTCGTGAATATCTGCTCCGCCAATACCGTTACCTTCCCTTCTGTAACTCATGTTTCTTATTTTATCTGAGGATGTAGGGCAGTAGTAAGAATTCAAGATTCGTTCGTCCAAAGACCAATTTCTCTGCACGTTTAAATTCACAATGGGTTCCAAATCTGAAGCTGGACCAGCTTTGTGGTATGTGCGACTTAAGTCCACATATTGTGCAGTGCTGTGTAACAGTGGCTTTGTAGGCTCAGTGGTAGAGCACTCGCCCGGCAAGCGAGACGCATTGGGTTCGATTCCCAGTCTGGGCCAATACTTTTGCACACACTACGCACACTTGTTCGATCCCAAAGATAATAACATCACAAGCTTGAAGGAGATTAACTGCCATTTGCTGCTTCACAAGAAGTTTCCTACGGTATCCTGACAAGAAAGTATTTCAAATTTAATATTTTAAGTTTTCAATCTATAAGTGCAATGAGTTGCTTCTTTAAAATTTCCAATACCTTGCAAAATCATGTCCCTCAGCTTCATGCCTTTTTGATGCTGATTAAAAATGACATTGTATTTAGGGTGAAGTATCTCCGCATCAACAAGAGACCGCTCAATAGTCGACACAAGTTTGACATTTTTATCCTCATTTTATTTAACATTCCCTGGAAATCCCACAACAGCTTAACGAACTCCTCGCAAACACTGCAGAATGGGAACATTGTCTTTGAGCACTGTTTTGGGATATCTTTGCTGTTGAGTTTCATATGAAAAGTTAGGTTTTTAAGCATTCGGCTTCTCTTCTCGTTGCTTTTGTCACTTCTTGAATTTTTGGGAATTATAACGATGCTGCAGCAGAATAGGCATGATGATGACCTTTGTGGAAATTCAAAGGAAGAACTGTTCCCATAATAATCAGCACTGCTAGTCAAGTTCCAGCAATCCGTAATTGCAGGAGCAAACGTTAGTGTTTTATAGTTAGAGCCCATTCTAATTTCACCTTGATTTGTTGTTGATGCTGAAGTTTGTGAGGGGATTTCGGTACGGCTGAACTCTGATGGAGAGCCTGGAATTTTTTCCCGAGCTTCGAAATCGCTACGGTAGTCCATTTTTGTAATAAATTCTGTAACGCAAAATAAAATATTTGAACTGCTAGCAATTAAATTTTAAACTAAATCAGCGGTTACAATTTAGGACAATTGAAAAATGTAATATTGTCCGACTCATGAAATTAAGCCTTGAACTTTCAAGCAACTTATGCGTAGAACTTATGAGAATATTTTTTAGTTTTAACACGCCATACAAGAGAGTACGTATTGAGTTGGCCCAAAAATGAATACTGACTTGGTTGCTGGTAAAGATGTGAATAAAACAGTAAATGAGAAGAAAAAAGATGAAAAAAAAGAAAAATATGGATCCATTCATATCATTTATATTAGCATTGGTGATTTTCATAGTAAAACCAAATGTTTTACATTAGGTAGGTAACTAAATCTCATCAAAATACGATTTATTTGGAGTTACCGAGCTGAAACTATGCGGAGTAGTTGCGTATAGTTTTTTAGCTTTAAGTTGCTTTAGTTGAAATTGAACTTCCTTTTTGCAGTTTCTCTTGTTTTCTTACCACATTCATGTTGCATTGTTTATACATGCTTCCCATATTTCTTATCAAACGCAAATTTATTATAAAATTATGTGCGGATTCGTTTGTATTGATGAGTTGGGATTTTTGATGCTTTTTAGGTATATACACAAGAATATTATATAGATTTTAATCAACTTAAGTTATGCGAAAAAACTGGTTTCGTAAGTATCGTCTTGTTCGTTACGCAGTCTTTTATGCTTCTGCACATGTTCAAGGCTCACGAAATATACCCGAAAGATTTCTGCCTTCTGATGAATGGTTGAACTATTCAAGCAATGTTGTAAAATATAGTTTGATGAAATTACAACCCTGTGCGACAATTAAGGGTTGTAGGAGCCTTAACAGGCATAGCATGTCTTGAAAGACGACTCAAACACATCATAAGCAGAGGAAAACTGAAACCATCTTCTTCCAAACATTTAACAAACCCGTGCAGTGATTGATGAGAAATGTTACGCATATGCGTATTTATTTCAGAATCCGAAATGGTATTATGCAGCTACTTCTGCGATTATAGACTTGCAAACCAAAGCAGTTCAGATGGCATTGACTAAGCAATATATCAAACCTGCACCTTCCATGCGTTTTGCATGACGTTGGAGGATGGTAGTTAGTGGTTTGGGTTAACAATCTCTATCATGGAAGACCATTTGGCTTAGTAGCCATGATCATGTCCAATTTTGCGAGCACCAACATGAATGTGAGGAATAACAACCGGGTGGCCAGAAAATGAGAAACTGTTTGAAATGATTATAGAAGTTTCCGGTTACTTAAAATACAAAGCCTTTAAAACAGTTGAGGTGACTTCTTTTATTTCAACTAAAAGATACTTGGTTCCTCCGCATATTGGGTCAGTCGCAAAAGCGTGACGCGTAAACTCCTGCCTTGAGGAGAACTGTTGGCTGCAAAGTACCGCTAAGCATCGGCGCCCGCGGCCCTCGGCGGCCGGATGTGTTGAAAGATCCAAACACTTCAAGACTAAAGAAAGTTTGCTCATGAAATTTCCAGCAGAAAACTGGAGTTTGCGCTCCGCAGTTTGGAAGACTGAGGAGCTGACTGCACAGAAGGTTTGATGATGCACTGAATCATCACAGTAAACCAATGGACAAGTTACCCACAGGCGCTAATTGTGCAGGCAAGGCATGCTGAATCCATTCTTCTCAAATAAAAAGCGCTGTACGTATAATGTAGCTGTTACTCACGCAGCAATATTTATGCTTGTTGCCATTCCGTTTATAGCGTTCCGGTTTGGGGAGACTGGATACGTATGTGCGTGGGTGGTTGACCTTGGAGGTCGTGGGTGGTTATTAGCAGCAGCTCGCCTCTGATGTTGTTCTCGAAGTGAGACTTGGCCTCCGCGCGCGGGGGGGGCGCGGTGCGGGCTGTGTAAACGAGCGCCCGGCTGGTTTTCGCGCGGTGTGCTTTGTGTGGCTGTGTGTGTTCTCTTGGGGTTCAACAACTTACTTCCGATCACGGAGAACGAAAGTATTGTGAAACAGTATCAAGTATGTTTAAACTGGCCCTTAATTTTTGATCGGTTTACCACGAGAAAGA
>LJIJ01002457.1:0-26948 GCA_001718145.1 Orchesella cincta
TCAGAGGGTGTTTCTGATTCTGATTCATGTGGTTATGATTGGGTGTTTTTTTTAGTAATTCCAAAAGGTTTTAATCTTTGGACATGCACAGTGCAGATTTAGAGGCTGGGCATTTGCTAAAGGTTTAATGCGATAATGCAATGGTGAAACCTGTTTAATGATCTTGTATGGACCATGATATGGATTTCTAGTTTTCTAGATAATCCTATAGTTGGAGATAAATCTTTAACATGACTTTTGATCCTATTGGGAAGATCAAATCGTGTCTATTCTTTTCATATGCTTTTAACAATGACTATTAAAAATACGTTTATATAATGGAAATGAACTAGTAACCTCAGGTGTTTTCTGAATTTATAATAAAAGTCACCTGGCCAATTAACTATGTAAATTTTCAGAAAATTGTGACGTCACTTTCGCTTCTGACCCCCTCCCCCTACCGCTCACTTTTCGTCACCTGTTGCCGCGATACCCGCCTCCCCACCTTAAAAGATGACGTCATTTCTGAATGCGTCCTTATCTCATTACTTTCATCACCATCTAAAAAATTGAATTCAAGGATTGTATATTTTTTTAAACTTTTCAGAGAATTATCGAACATCGTTATGAGAAAGCTGCAAAATTTTACGAAATCGTTGTGGATATTGAAGACTCCTATCATGTTATACAAGAAGCTTTCAAGGAAACCTGTCAAACTGGAGCGGAAGTAATTTTCAGCCAACTTACAAGATCATCAGTTGCTTCATGTTTAGCCTTATCAAGGGCTGATCATCCTGATTTGGAATCCAGAACAAGAAAGAGAATTCGTTATGAAGTTCGTTCACCAGTACATCTCTTTAGCGGGAGAGATGATGAAATTTCTTTATTACACAAGCACATGACATGCCAAGACGGCAAAACAAATAAAACAACATTTGTTTCACAAACAACAACCGTGACAGGTTTAGGTGGGATCGGAAAAACGGAACTTTGTCGCAAATATATTGAAATGTACTCCGAATACTATGATGGAAACGTGATTTGGATACAAGCCGAACGTGAAGCAGATTTGACCCGAGATTTTAGAATTGTTGCAAACGATCACTTGAAAATTTCCCCAAATAATATAGATGGCTCAGAAAAGGACATAAAAACAATTGTTGATGAAGTGTACAAATATTTTATAGGAAAACGTGCTTTATTTGTGTTCGACAATGCAGTGAGAAGTGACGATGAAAACCTTGATATTTTCATGCCCAGTCGGGTAAAAATAAAACCAGCAATCATCATCACGTCCCGTGATAGGGATTTTATGCCAAGTAAATCCTCAATTGGTGACTTAAAGAAGTGGAAGCTGGAGTTTGTGAAAAAAGGCTGAAAACGACAGTTCACAAGATGACGTCGTAAAAGAATTGGTAAAAAGACTCCAATATTTTCCACTGGCAATTCAGGAAGCAGTTTCATTCATTAAAGAGCGGGGCAACCTGAGAACCTTTGAAATTGATGAGTATCTCTTGTTATTCGAAACAAATTCAAGACAGCTTTTAAATTCCAAAAGAAAAGGAGTAATATTCGCAACAAACAACTATTCCATGACCACTTACACAACCTGGAAAATCACAACAGATATGTTAGCTTCAGAAGAGGAATTCGAGGAACTCTCCATTAAATGTTTGAACATGATGTCCTACTTTGAGCCTGATAGAATTCCAATCGGACTGTTTTCAAAGTGTGATGAAACTCCAAACGATTCTTCTTTTGAGATTGAATCTGCACTCCAACTTTTGATAAAATACTCTATGATAAATAGCCAGCCATTAGAGAAAATGCTCAACATCCACAGATTAGTTCAAGAAGTTACGAGAATCGATTTAAAAGCTGACAACAGAGAGGAACAGGTGCTACAATTCTGTCTTTCAATTTTTGTTTCTGAAGTGGACTGGAATGCGGTTGGGCATGCAAAATCTGTTTTAGAATTTTGCCCTTGTTACACTTCCCTTGTGAAACAGTTTCCTTCTGTGCCCTGCAACGTGGGAGAGAAGCTAATGGATGTGCACAACAAAGATTTCTCCCCGTTTTGTAAAAAATGGCACAAAATTCTCACCGAAGTTTTACCCGAGGGGGAGGTAGAAATCATCCACATGGAGTTTTATCTCGCAAAACAGCTCTACGAAGAAAAGTGTTATGACGAGTGTCTGGAAGCTTTTTCCCTTATTGTCGCAAAATACATGAGTATTCAAACTCCCGTTGAACTTATGCTTTGGCGCACTCAACGGTTTGTAGCTGGAACGCTCAAGTTCCTCAGAAAGTACGAGGAATCTTTGGAACTAGCTACTACAGTGTTTAAAGAACAGGTTGCACTTCCAGATATGGATCTTACCGAGCTTGTGTTCACAGCGACAATTGCTTTTACCAGTTATATGAAACTTCAAAATTACAAGGGAGCCTTGGAATGGTGTGAAACTATTCTGGATTTGGTCTATCCCGGAAAGTACCAACCAAACGCGCCAAATTTGTTCAACAATTAGACGAAATGATAAAAATTTTTACTTGGTAAAAATTGTGAGCAGAGTAACAACTTTATTGGAACTCGATGTTGCTGGCTGGACGCAGCTTGCAATAACTCTAACAAATATTCTGGTGAGTTGAGATTGACTCTGAAGCTCTCCAGGTGGCCATCACGATGTTTAACATTGCCAGGAAAGTATGGTGAGCAGATCCAACAGTACATTTTGCACTTTTAACAATTGCGATGCGCAAAACTAACGTGGGAGAATATGAAGAAGCTTTGGCCATTTTCCGGAAGCCAGAACTTGCCGTCGCGACGTTGGAATATGATTTTATAACTGGAATGAAGTTGATGAGCAGAGCGTATGCAAGAGCACTCTCGAGAACTGGAGCTCATGACGAAGCACTGCAAAAGTTATTTGAGATATTGGATTCAGTAAAAGAACGACATGGACCTGAGCATGAATATGTAGCACAGATTCTCTTTGACATTGGCTCTGTGTACGCTGACATGCAAAGATTCGAAGAGACGGTGAGAATTTTGAAGGATGCTCAAAAACTTTTGAAAAAATTGAAATACGTTGATCCAGCTGTTTTGGTAACTTGCCAAAGGGGTATTGATACTTTTACACAAATTCTAAATAATAGTTTATAAGCTCAACTGAGAGATTTACAATTTGTTGCTCCTCAAGATTTCCTATTTTTAAAATAAAGTATTATACTTTGCATTGTACAAATTATCAATTATCACTATATGAATAAACATAATTGTGTGCATTTTTATACACCTTTACTTCAAATTGTGACTTTATAATAATTTTGTTGATGGATCATTGCCACATAGGAGAAGACCTTAAAAGAATAAAGCGCTGAGATCAGAAATAATATACTTTAATGCAGTAATTGTGACTCATAAATTCTCGATTCACCCCAGGCAGCTGTCACTTGCTTTATCATATCATTCACATTTAATTTTAAATTCAAGGACTTACATTCCCAAATATCCAGTAATACAAGCACTGACTGACAGTATAAAAATTTGCAAAAAGAATCAGTTAATCAGCAAAAGGCTTTCTTTGTCTTATATTGAGCAGCAAACGATGACTTTAGATTTTATATATTGGAAGTAACAGAAGAGAGAATTTTGATGGTGAAAATTTCCTAAAACATGAAAAAGGGTGTGATCAGCACCACCATTAAATAATCATAATTACACGATCGTTTCAACTGCAAACTAGACATGTGGCATGCTAATCTAATCAATAATTCCTACCAAGTAATGTTAAAAAAACAGGTAATTTTTTGGAAATTGGTCTATAATTTTGAACTAAAGTTATACATTAACTCAAATTTACTTGTCGATTTTTAAAATTTCCAAAATGTTCATTTCCTAACTAAATTTGAAATCCATTTGATAAACTTATTCTACCCCCATTAGCAAACTGACAATTTGATTTACACAGAAATCAAGCATTACTGGTGGAGTGCTCACATCAACATAGTTAGAGTAGCCAACGTAGGCTTTCATAAGTTGAAAAGACTTCATGTACGCTCAATCCATTTTTGATCTTTTTTGTTCTAACTCTTGTCAAAACTTTTTGCTGCACCTCATCCTTTAGCTGTCAGAAGCGGGATATACTTGACCCAAAATGGTGGTAAAAATCATCAAACCGATACTGAATAAAAGCTCCTTCCAAACATGAAAAACTCTGCTCCTGATATTTCCATTCCCATGTGAATTAATGTAAAACAGCAGAGAATGACAGGTAACAAAAGTAAGCAAATGAACAAATCACGAAAAAATCCTGTTGTAAAGATTGCTGTAGCGACTCAAAATTTGAACTTGTCTGTAATACGGCAAATACTTTTTGGTTTATCTGGTCTTTGCAAGCAATTGGGTAACGTAGTTCAAATACCGCTGCAAGCAATAAACTTGAACGAGAGAAAGGTCAAAAGAAAGGGCAAAAGTTCCTCCTCCATCACATAAAACCAAATGAAAGGGCGCAGATCAAAGAAAGCATAATGATTGATGAAAGCTGACCACTTTCCATTCTCCAAAGTCGAACTGGCACATTCCGGAATCAAGCGGTAACCGAATGTACCAGAGTTGCAGGACATAAACCATCTCACACTATATTGCCTCCAGCAGAGATACCAAACATTATTCCCATTGCCAAATTATCCTATGAAGTTGATCCCGATTCTGCCATATGCAAGTTCATGAGATCTACAAATATTGTAAATTTTGGAATAGCTTTTATATATAACTTATTTGTATGTTTGATTGATATAGTAATTGAAAATCTTACCTTTGATGTGAGTTTTTTCAAATTGCCCCAATAAATTAAACATCTCGGCAATACTTTCCCGTCTTCTAAATACCATCCATTTTGTAAACACAAAATTGGTCTTGACAGCTGCGAGCAGAAGGTTTTCCAAAAATATGGCAATCGGCTCTTTTTTCATCTCCTGGAACAACTGCACCCATAAAATAAGAACGAAAACGCTGTACAATGACGTTTTAATAAATTCCCTGGCCAACATTTTTGAAATTTGCGGCTTTATGGTTTTATCTGCAGTAATTGTAATGGGGTACGTGCCCTGGATTTGTTGCCATTTTAGAAATGTCGCACAAAACCAGATTAAATTTTCAATGATGAGCATTGTGAAAGATTCGACTTCTAGATTGGTTTGATGCTGCGTTAACCAAAACTGGAACTCCTATTTATGATTGGGAGGGCAGGAGAGTCTGCACAATCTTTCGTGATCGGAAAACGATATTCCAAATTCTAAGTAAATGATTGTGTTGGACTTTTTAACAATATATATTTGACCAATATATAGCTCAAAAGGTGTTGTGAATACGGAGACGGTTTCCCCTCGACTGAAGAATGATAGAAGCACCATGATTGCTCATTGGTCATGAGTACATTCACAGTTCCAAAAAACCAAATGTGGATGCATATATTAGAATGTTAAGTCTTCTAGATAATTAATTGTCTAAAAAGCCAGTCTAAAAATGTGGATGTATATAGAAAGAATGTTAAGTATTCTAGGTAATTAAATGTCTTAAAAGCCAGTCCAAAAAATGTGAATTTATATAGAAAGAATATTAAGTATTCTAGATAATTAAATGTCTTAAAAGCCAGTCCAAAAAATGGGAATTTATATAGAAAGAATGTTAAGTATTCTAGGTAATTAAATGTCTAAAACGCCAGTCCAAAAAGTGTGGGTGTATGTAGAAGGAATGTTAAGTTTTCAATATAATTAATTGTCTAAAAAGCCAGTCCAACATGGGCGCTGTGCTATAGTACAGTATTTGTATTGAAGACAGACTCATTAAGTACCCTCCTGGTTGGTTATTTGAGTCATCGTATTGATTAGCATTGGAACAGGGTTTTCAGATTCTTGACTCGACACGAAATGCCATTGGAAAGAACCAAATTTACGACGTTCTAGATTGCAAGTATATGCACAGGTTCTTAAGCTAAACAAATGGAAATTCAAGCACATGTTCCTGCCACATGTCCACGTTATTTAAAAACGTGAATTTAGGGACAGGTTTACATCCACATGCTAACAGTTCCAAGCAAAAAAGCTGCCAAACAAATAATTTTTATCTGACCTTTCCGACATGATTGCTCGATACTGGTAAAATATTTATAAAGGGTACAACGGAGACGGTAACACATTAAAAACTTTTTCGCTCAATTTGAATCTTAACTAATACCTACTTAAAAGAAATTATGTGTAAAATGAAACACTTGTTTTTAATATGTTTGAGGTATATATTTTTTCCGTGTAGAAAAGCACGAATACCGAATGTTATGAAAAACGGAACAAATGTAAGACACTACAAAGCGGATTTAAGAAACAATATAATTCATTGAAGACTTTGTATGACAAAAATGGTTTTGAAAAAAATTATTTTCAGTCAATTTTTTAATTTATTCACTTTTAACATCACAGCATGAAATTTTCCAGACAGATACAACGCCTTCACACAAAGTAATTTATGTGATGCTACAATCGCAAGTTTAATTTTTATCACACTCTCTCAAGTGTGTATCACCATTTGGAGTGTAAGGGTAATTTTACTAAAAAAACATGTTTTCTTAAGATTCTCACATTGCCCCATTGTAGCTTTTACTTCCATTCATGAGCATAAAATTTTCAAACATGTCCAATGATAAATATCCAGTAATTTTCTGACACTCTGTCATTCTGCGTGTGATAAATATGCATCAACATCAACATTGGTCGATTGAGACATAACAGATAGAGTTTTTCGGTATATTTATCACATTTCGGTTTTTATGAATATTTTCAGATAGATATATTTTGCGGTTTTTACGTACCCGACTTTATGATAAATTTGGTGAATACTTAACTTCCTTTGAGCTTCAGGATGTGATTCTTCCAGGAATCAATTCAATGCTGACAATTCTCAACTCTATGAGCTCGTTGAAGGCTCTGATAGTCCAAAACGTGGACTTTTGTGATCGGATGATCAAACGACTTGGTTCCCTTCATGTTCCACCACCTCTCCCAAATCTCACCACCTTGGTAGTTAAATCAAACATCTTTTATGCCAAGAAAAGTAGAGATGAACCTGGTCGACTGAATGAAGCGAGATATATTGTACCTGATTGGCTAATAATTAATTAGCCGCTAATTACGTCGTACTCTGACCAACTTTTACACTTGGGTTTGCAAACTTGGAAGCCTCTTCCAGCCCTTGAGCGACGAATCCAATATTATTATTCGTTTCCCAATGGGAAAAGACTTTCCATCACAACCACATCCGATACCGCCTTTCAAAATCTTAAGCAACTGCAGACAAAGCTTCCAAATAAGAACTTTCTCTGTCGCAGCGACGTGCCGAAGATTCAACGACTCACCGTTACTGACTTACCTTATCCTTATCCATTTGAAATGGGTCTTCTGGACATGACCGAGTTTATCAGTAGCAAATTTCGAAGTATTCTTAAAAATTTCTGTTTGGACGTGGAGTGGAAAAGTTTGATAAGTCAAGAAGCCACGTTTAGCCTTTGTTTTGAAGGTATACTGCCGCCACCACTCATCGGAAATCCACTCAAGTCCATTCCCAAATGTGAAAACTCTGGCTATACAGTTTTCCATGACATACGATCAAACTGAAGACACCCTCATTTCTACGTTCCTTGACTTATTCCCCGCTTTGGAAAGCCTCCTTTTTTCTCCGCTTTCAAGTCTTCTACATTGCCACAGCGAACGAACTCAAAATCATAGATAAAACTGGGGGACTAGATAAACCTGCAAATAAAGTTGTTGTGGCGAAAACAAAGCTCGCTTCATTTCAACAAGGGTTGTTTGAACAGACCAGGAGCTTCCGTCAAAGAAGCTCACCAATTTGTAGATATGAACGGGAAAAACAGCTCAATATAGCGCAGTCGGTTGCGCCAAGACTGCTGCCAAGCATGCAAGTACTGAGAAGTACTGGAAGAATTTGCAACCCTCGGTGTGAAAAGGCAGAATGCTGTTGTGGAGCAGTTTCTAGAGCGTCAAGGGATTTGAGAGAAGTTTGCGAATCCCAAGCTAGTTTCTGCTAGTTCTGGTGAAAAGTCTGATGGCCCTGATGGGGCCGTCTGTTTTGTTCAAAGACCAGAATCGCCTTGAACTTAATCAATCATTTTTCATTTCTGTGTTCAGTTTTGCTCATTAATACTTAATTACTCCTTGAAATCCTTATTAGATCTGATTTGATTACATTTGTTAGCATTATTTAAACTATTTAGATTTGCTACATTAGAGTTGTGCGGTGTTAATTTGTTTTATGTATGTACAATAATAGATCCTATTAAATGAGAATTTATAAATAAAATACAGTGGAGAAATAATAAGTCTGCATGAATGTCAACTTCTTTCCTTTTAAAAATGATCATTATGACTTAGATTTGGTAAAAACGCATGAGACCAAATAAATGGAACAAGGAACGCTTATGAACAAAGCCAACAACTCAAAACGCAAATATCTGCATAATATGTTAAACTTACCCCATATGACGACAACCTCTCCGCTCAAAATTCAGTTGCTGTCAATATATCCGTGTATTTCTTATGGAGTAAAAACCAAACAAATCTTGTTCATAATTTACTGAACAATTGGATTAAAATTGAATTTCCTCACTGTCAAATTGTTAATTTACTTTGAGTGAATTTTTAAAGTTATTCCGAGGTGAATCCTCCGTTAAATACAAGTTCTCCTCAATATTTTAAAAGTGGAGTTGATGCTGGAGGGCCATGGATCCCCACTATTGCATCATTTGTTGTGGGGAGGTGGTGAAAGCTACAGGAAGTGTGATAAATCAGGGGGTGGTCGATTTGGATGGAGATATTCACCTAAAATCTGAGGTGGAGCAGCAAGATTTGGGAGGAACTCTACCACAACATGTTGTGGAGGATGAGAAGAAGAAACGGAATGTGTTCCAGTGTTTTTGCAACCTCTTCAATGTCAAATTGTCGGAAAAGGAGATATGGAGCAGTGGAAGAGGTGATCACCAGTTTCCTTTCTGTGGAGGATGCAGTAGCCAGCTGATTACGTTGTATAAACTCCAGAAGACGGTGGAGGAGCTCAAAATGGACCTAAGGAGGAATCTGGAGGAAGCGGAAGCTCAGTTTGAAAAGAAAAGTGTGTACAAGGGGAATGAGCGCTATGAAAAGATAAGAAGCAGGATTTTAGGAGGGAGAACGGATGCAAAGCAAAGTATTAAAGGTATTTAATATCAATCATTCATAATAATATTGAAAATAAATATATTAACTCGTTTCTTCTCTAAATTTCAGTTCAAAAGGAGGTAGACAATCCCCGAAAGAGGAGTCGTCCCACAGAGGAAGATACGGCTGAGGATTTTTTACCTCAACCTGCAACCACCTCATCTCATATTAGCAGCAACATCTCCAGGAGGAGTTCTCAAATGGAAGCAAGCCCCCTCTACATTGTGGATGATGATGATGATCGTGAAGAAGTTGGGAACTTGTTAACAGTTGATCCACCATCAGATTCCTTCTCACAAGAGGAAGATAAAGATGATAGCTCATCAGCGGAAATGGAGGAAGATGCATTAAATGTTGGTTGTTTTTCGAGTGGCACTGGGAAAAATCTGACATTGGATATGAACCCGGAGGTTTTTCCACCGCGTAAAAACACGATGGCAGATCTTCCACCTGAAGCAAGTTGATATTTTGTGATTTAATAAAGCATCATATTTTTTTATTAAAAAAGAGAATGCTAAAATGTTAACATTCAAAATTATTAATGATAACGTGATCATATGGCTTTTTTCAGGTGATGACTATCATTTTGCAGCATCTGACAAGAAATGAAACAAGAAAGAAGATTTTGAACTACAGACTTGTAAACTCCCAATGGCGTGACATCATTCGCCCCATTCTCGAGAAGAGAATTACCTCTTGTGACTCACCAGTCTTTCCTCGGATGAAGCTCCATTGTCTCAGTCAGAGAGAGGACCTGCTTCACGTTCCCCGATCCCCTGAAAGGTTTCCAGCAGGCCACAATCCCTTTCCGGCTAACTCCCTCGTTTTGGATGGTGAAAGTGATCGCAATTGTTTGCCAAATACCCTGAATGATCTCCAGACGGTGGGAGACTTCATGTCCAGATTTGGAGGCTTCCTCACCTCCTTTGAGCTTCGGGATGTTATTGTTCCTGGGATGAATTCCGTGATGACGCTACTCAGCTCTATGACATGCTTGAAACATCTCAGCTTCCAGAATGTGACATTGCTTGATCGGATGATTAAACCGAACGGTGTCCTTCCTACTCCTGCGCCCCTACTGAATCTGACCACCTTGGTAGTCGAGTCAGACACTCACACAAGTGGCAACACCAGCAGTAGTAAGTTTGGAGCTGGTCAGGTGAAGGATAAAAGCAACATTTTATACGTCTGGCTGATTGCGTCCTATGCCAACCAACTTTTACATTTGAAAGTGAAAACGAGGAAGCCACTTCCAGCACTTCAGCGAGAACTTCAATATTATTATTCCTTTCCCAAGGGACGAAGACTTTCCATCGCGACTACTTCGGACAATGCCTTTTGTAGCCTAACTAAACTCCATATTACTTATCCTAAGAAGGATTTTCTGCGTCTTAGTGGACTTTCAAATCTTCGACAGCTCACTGTAACCGGGATTACTACTTATACGCTGGTTGACATGCGGGATATAGGTCATTTTATCAGAAATTGTAACGCTCTTGAGAAATTCCATTTGGACGCCTCTTGGATAGGCTTATTCGAGTATATAACCTACTATGACAATGATCTTGATGGCATTCCTCAGCCGTCTATTTGTGGAGAGAATGTGGGTCCCTTTCCGAAGCTTAAATGTGTTGAAATTCACCATTCATTTTGGCCTTGTGATGAGGAGATGATTTGTAATTTTCTGGCCCTGTTCCCAGATTTGGAGACGCTTCGATTCATCTCCTTTCCTGAAGATTTTATTGCCACGGCGCGGGAGCTTGAAATTATAAATCGTGTCGCGCGATCAGGGAATTTTGCTGATCAAAGAACGGCTGCAGAACGTCGACTCGTTTCAATGAAACAAGGGGTGACTGAGCGGATCCGAAGCCACCATCGACGGCGAGCAGCAATTGCTCCTGAAGCCCACAACTGGGATGAACTTGTTCAAGAATTGCGTATCATCTATACTACTTCCGCGATTGAGTTGACTGAGATTTTGAAAGGAATGGCAGCCTTTGGTGTGAAAAGACAGGATGCAGTTTTGGAACATTTCCTTGAAGGTCAAGGAATTTGGTGCAATTTTCCGAAACTCAAAATGGTTTCTGCCTGCTCAAAGAGAAAACCTGATGTGGATATCTGCATCATTCTCAGACCAAATGAGATGTGAGCTTAGATTGTAATGAAAAAGTAGTTTATCAACTGATCCATTGTTTTGTTACTTTAATAAAATTATTTTCATTTAAAATGAACTCTTAACTCAATATGTATGCAGTTGAAGTTGATTAATTGGTGAAGGTTTCCTTAATGGTTTTGTATTAATTGTTGATTTGGTTATAAATAAAGTACATGTCGGGGAAAATAATTAGTCTGAGTGGCTGTCAGCTTCCGTTGTTTGATGTTGAACATGTTTTGCAAAACACCATTGTATTTATAAACCTGTTGTACTTCATTTAAATGCATGAGAGATGCAAGTCTTCATTCACGTGAAGAGCTTCTAATTTCGTGAAGATGAATGAAGACAAGGGCAAATCTTCACAAATGAATGAAGATGCGCTATTGTGAAGTGAATGAAGAATGAAGGCTGTAACATTTACTTCATCTTCAAATCCAACATAGCAAATTCACATTGTATAGCATCAAACCGAATAATGCTTTAGAACAAAGGCTGCCTTTACACAAGTTAAAAGTTATAAAAATTTCTATAAAATTTTTTTCTGGCATAAACACATCGTGGTTCCATATCCATACCATCCGAATGCTCTTCTACCGAGCATGAAACAATCTGCATTGAATTGAGCCTTGTTATTTCCTCAAAATCTACTTCTCAATTACATATGTATTTAAAATTTTATCGTTTATATTTCCGATTACAATTTGTCCCCTTTTCCCAACTCGGGCAACTTAACGATACTTTATTGTTATATGTTGATTGTAATCTGGACTGTAAATGTTAAATTAGTAAGTGAGGTTAAGGTAATAACGAAAAGTGAAACGAAGAAGCGAGAATAAGCTAACAAATTGGTGCAGCAGTTCCAATTCCATATTTAGATTATTTTAGGACTAACGAATTTTAGTGCATACATTATGATACATGAAAAGGATTGAAGAAAGATGAAGAACGTAGAGCACCCGTGAATGAAGATGAATTAAGATGAAGGTTTAGTTTTATTTGAAGATGAAGACTTCACTTGAATGAAGATGAATGAAGAGACCCTTTCAAAAACCAAAATGAAGTGAAGATGAATGAAGAATTTCATTTGCTTGCATCTCTGCTATGTAAGGAAATACTTATTTCATTTAAGTATATTAATTACATAATTAATCCTATTTGGTAACTCCCTCTTTTCAGTAGCGGCTAGGTAAGCAGATACAGCCGCCAGGCAGCTGAATTGAGCTGCCTTGTAAATTTGTCAACATTTCTGGATAGGTCAGAATAGGAAAAATTTCAAAAAAGGTAGAAAATATTTAGGTTTATATTAAGTTTTTAAGGTAATTCGGGCACGCTCTTTCGACTGGGAGTAAAAGTTTTTCTTTAAACCTGCATCAAGCGCATGAAAAAGGTAGAGCAGCAGAATTCAGCTGCCGTTCCCTATCCTCTCCATGTTAAAGGCAGCTGAATATAGCTGCCAAAACGGCAGCTAAATATGCCTGCGAAAACGGCAGATAAATATGCCTGCCTTGCCGCAACTGCTTTTACGAAATATCCTTGGTACGTTTCTTAAATTGGTGCACTATATTTAGTCAAAACTAATAGTGAACAGTGTAATGACGACTGCAATAAGCTGAAAATAAACAATTTGGTTGTTCAGAGAATAAGCCTAAAAAATTCCAGATTGTGAAAAATGAAAAATTTACATACCTGACCCAATAAATCCGTAAGTTATTTTATAGAGTCCCGTAGCTCCTACAGAAATGGGATCCCCGTCTATCTCACGTATCAGTCCTTCCCATTCACTTGTATCAATAAAGTATGAGTTTTTCACGTTTGGACTTGACATCCACTCTCTGAAACTTCTGGCCTACAAATTTCAAATACTTATAGAGAGCTTCTACATTGACTGCGGGTGTACTTTCATTGTACTTTGCTTATTAACTGGTGAGTGTAATGAAGCTACATTTATATGTAGTCGAGAGAGCTTTTCATTGTGCACAAACTGCACAGGTTTAAAATTTCGAAAATGGTTCAGCTGCCATTAAAAACTTCAAAAAATGAGGAGCTTGCCAGCCAGCGTCTATCGGAAGGGCGAAAATGGTATTAAAGTTTACTACAAAAAGACGTATCTTTTCTTTAAAAAGAAGATTTTCAAATAGGTCACAATCAGTAAACGGATAAAGCACGCTGTAGAATCTTGTGGGCATAAAGTCATGGTCCGGTGGGGTTGTGTATCTAAGATATTGACGCCAAAAGAGATAATAGTCACGACCGGCATGTATCGGCACATCCCTCAACTTCAAACGCCAGTGGCAAAGGCAGGCAAATAATTAAAATACATGGACTGACCAGCAAGCTAAGAAAGTGGAGATTTGTGCCAGAGCAAACAAGAGTATATTTAATCGAGTTAGTTTGCAGCAGAAACCTTTTAAGAACGCGCGCACCGATACTGCGCAAAAAATTGTCCCCGTGGACAATGAAACGTATGTCCTCCAAACCCCTTCTTTAAGTCCGAGCCTACAATATTTTCAGAGCACTGACCCTAAACTTCAACCTACACAAAAGAAATTAAAAGGTTCGTCCATATTTCTCAAGAAATACCTACTTTGGCAGGTTAATGACTAATTTGGGAACGTTTTGAAGCCCTTCATATCTCAGTGCACCGTGACCGCAAATTTTAACTTGGAGCAGTTTTCAAAGATGATTCGGATTCCCGACATCCGATTAATGATGATGACAAAATTAAACGAGGAAAAGTGTTGAGCAATTTTTAGTGATTGATAGCAACACTCAACGCTTATAACTGTGACAATCAAAAGATTGTCCATGCTATCAATCAAATTATTGATTAGAATCTTGTGTTTTAACTAATAAGTCATTCTGCCAATCACTTTTCAGTGGAACAACTTAAAGTGCTTAAACAACTTTACTTTAAACAAGCTATGACTCACATACAAATTTGCTGTTCACCAATGTCCCTGACTCTGTAAAGAAAAGTTGCCTTACGAAGAAAATTTTTCTTCTGGAAAGTTTCCAAGTCAAACATAAAATCTTTTCTGTTGTTTAAAAGAAAAGTATGTGGTCACTAAAGAAAGGATTAATTATGCTGCTTCTTTGTTCAATATTATAAACTATATTAACCAGTGAATCGCAAAAAGGTTGCTTTCGTTGAAAGACAAAACGGCCGCATGACAAAGAACTAAATAAATGCTTCCCACATTATAGTTTGCATTCGGCTGACTCCTGTTTTGTCGGCCGCCGAAAATGACGTGGATCATAATTATTTGTGGGGTTCATGCTAATTACAATTTATTGGATTGTCCCAGCAAGTGTCATCAATTCTATATTATCGGCTTGTATTGTGTTGGGTGGCTTTTTTTATTATAAAATGGAAACTTTACGATTGTTATATTTCCATTTTGCCTCTTTTCTAGTTCGTATTCATTAGAGTACATGAAACCAACCACAAGAGTTAGTTATTAGTTAGAGTAGAGGTAATTAGCAGAATGAAAGGGCTTGTATGTATCATGATTTTGCCTGAACAAAGTTTAAATCAGTTATTACTTGAACTCCAATAATATTTATATGTATAATACCAGTATTGACTGTTTCTAAATTGATAATTTTCGTAGTGTTACATTTCCTGTGGCCGACAAAACAGGAGTCAACCAAATGCAAACTCTAATATAGAAAGCATTTATTTAGTTCTTTGTCATGCGGTCGTTTTGTCTTTCAACGAAAGCAACCTTTTTGCGATTCACTGGTTTGGGTCTTTTTTCATGGCTCCTGTTGTTATCTTTAGTTATATATGCTATATTTATACTGCCACGATTGATTATGATTATGCAACGAAAGTCATCTTTTGTAGGAATAACTTAAATAGTAGTAAATCCAACTACTTTTCTAGTACTTATATTTGTGTCAACACATATGTAGTACAAGTCATTAAGTCATGCTTCGTTTTTCTTCAGTACAATCCAATATATCATTTGTTGTTGCTAATATTGAAAGCTAGTAGAACACACATTAGTTGCTCTGCACTTTTATACTAAACGTAGTATGGGACAGGAGTCAGCAAGTGAATGAATGCGTAACAGAGTCGTTAATTTTATGTCTAACATTTGAAGTTGGAAGTTTAGTATGGTCAAATATGCATGAAAATGAAGTATATATGAAGTTGCCTTCATGTACTACAGTCGTCACGTGTGAAAATATTTGGTTATAATAATTTCCTAAATTGTCATAAAGTGGGTTAAAGATGGGTGAACAATTTTCTTATAGTATGCCCGCTATAGTGCACATATTATATGAATGCTAGCTCATTTGTTGAAATTTTTTCCCAGTCACCTGCCACAGCGGCTCAAACCCACCTACATGGCCACATAGCAATGTAAAATGTATATGTACCATTGTATGTAAGAGCTGTAAAACTTTTCCATTGTGGATTTCAAGAATGCATAAATCTACAGATCTGATACTTATGTGTACTATGCTCATGTTTGTCTAGAAGAGGAAATGATCTGTCTTGAAGAGTTATTTTGAACCACTGATATTCCAGTGAGGCATGAACCCGACAGGTAAGCTTGTTTCCAAGCATTTTTCAATGTTTTGCCATTTATGTAATACTTACAACTTTTTAGTCATAAAACTTGATATTAGATTTTATGCAGAGCACCCTTCCTCATATATTGTTTTTCAGATGAAGTCTAGAATGTAAACCGTTTGGCCGTCCTTGCATTTTTAAGCTAAAGACATGCAGTGTGATTCCATATCAGTCTTCAACTGACTGCCCATTTGGAACCAAGGGTTTCCAAATTGCATCAACCTGCTGACGCAGGTTGATATGACAGTATATATGTTTCGTCTTTCAACAAACGACACCATTTCCCACTGGCTAATTTTATCTGAATGTACCATTTTAATTTGGAATAATGGCAAGGAACAAGGGGACGCTCCATCCCTTTCCGAAAATCTTCTTAACATCTGCTGGACTAACCAGGTTTTGGGGTGCATGCTGATCAATAAGTTTGTAGTCCATTTCTTTAATACATATCATCAACATCGAGAAGAAGTCAAATTAAAACTGTTTAAAATGTTGCTGCTACGATTTTTAGAACCATGTCTGCTTATCCTACCAACGAGAACATTGTTGCGGCTAGATTTTGCTGCAAAAAATTCAAACAAATTTGTCCAATATCTGACATTCGGGACATCTCGCGAAATAGAAATCATTCTTCACACCCCACCTCTTCCAACATTTATTCTTGTTGGCAGCGAGCACGTAGACAACATTTATTTAACTGAGATGGGTACATTAACCGAAGCAAAGTTACTAATATTGGATCCGTCACTAAAATGTATCCACTTACTTTGTCCCCTGTGCAACGGAAGTTTAATTAGTATTTTAAAGCCAGAAATAGAATCACGAAACTACATGAGTGATCTTATCCCAACAAAAAGTGGCGCATCCAAAGCTATAAAAATAAGTTTCTTTTATACAGTTGAAGATATCTTGAAATTATCGACTCATGTAAACTTCTATTGGAAAATGACTAAACGTGGTAATGAACCACGACTAAAACGCTGCGACGTTGCAAGAAACAAACTTCATGGTGAATGGATCAGCGGGACAGCCAAAGTTCCTGGTCTGGCCGAAGCTGATTATTGCATTCAAGAGATAATTAACAACTATCACAATTGTTCAAGTCGAATCTGTTTTACTACCATTGCAAAACGAAGTCATTATGCCGCGCTTTACTGTCAACGTTATGCAGAACATTGTGTTGTTGGATCCCGGTTTGGAATCAAATTTACATACTTTAAATCTGTTTTCTTTAAGTCTCAAGCTCTGAGAGAATTGGATATGAAAACATTGCTTCAGCCTATTCCATACTATGCACAATGTCCAATATGAGAAAACTTTCTGACATCAGCCTAAATGGACGAAAAATTAATTCATTTTAAGAATTCCGCATTTCAACTTTTAAGAGCGGTTTCAGATGTAAAATATGGTGAGGTTTTCGAAAAAATTGTTTATAATGCATAAAAACTTCGTCATTTTGCAGTAGCCTTAAGTTAATGCACAAGGTCCTTGAATTTTAGGTACTTCTTAGGTGAATGTTTTTCCTGTGAACAGTATGCACTATGTACCGCTTAGCTCTAGTGACGCAAATATAGTAGACAATTTTTGCTACCAAACTGCTATTTTGGCTAAGCGGTAAGCGGTACCTAAATTAACGTGATCACCGGGGCTTTCCCAACCTACCGTATAAATCAGATTTTTGTTCACCGTATATTTTTGGGTATATATAAGCCGGCCTGCGGCCGACCTTTATGCACCCAAAAATATTAAACACTTATATTTATCATCTTAGGTCACATTACTCTCAATAAGTTGTATTTTTTGCATTGATTGCATTGCATTTTTTTTAAATGAAATTATTGCAAAATATAACTTTTATGAATTTATGCTGTTGACGTAAGAAATTGTGATACATGTGATGTGCTACTCTAACAAATCCAGACCTGGATATTCCCCTGCCTTCCCGAACCCGGTCTACCCCGAGTTTTGGAAATTCATTTTAATAGTGCTCATTATATTCCTTGCAAGTGTTTGATTGCTGGTCTGACCAGCTTCACGACATACAGCATAGCTGCAGAATCTTCCACGTTTAGCGAACTACGCTCGCTCAGAAACTGCACTACAAGATTGAGTTTAGAGAATTTTTTACCCCGAAACGTTCCAAATGCTCGGAAATTCCACGAAAATTTAGTTACAAGGTTGAGATTAGAGAATTTTTTTTAACCAGAAACGTTCCAAACGCTCGGAAATTCCACGAAAATTTAGTTAAAAGGTTGAGATTAGAAAATTTTTGAACCAGAAACGTTCCAAACGCTCGGAAATTCCTCGAAAATTTAGTTAAAAGGTTGAGATTAGAAAATTTTTGAACCAGAAACGTCTTAAAAGCTCCGAAATTGCATGAACATTTAGTTACAAGGCTGAGTTTAGAAATTTTTTGAACCAGAAACGTCTCAAAAGCTCCGAAATTGCATGAACATTTAGTTAAAAGGTTGAGATTAGAAAATTTTTGAACCAGAAACGTCCAAAGCGCGAAATTCTCGAAAATTTAGTTAAAGGTTGAGATTAGAAAATTTTTGAACCGGAAACGTCTCAAAAGCTCCGAAATTGCATGAACATTTAGTTAAAAGGTTGAGATTAGAAAATTTTTGAACCAGAAACGTCTCAAAAGCTCCGAAATTGCATGAACATTTAGTTACAAGGCTGAGTTTAGAAATTTTTTGAACCAGAAACGTCTCAAAAGCTCCGAAATTGCATGAACATTTAGTTAAAAGGTTGAGATTAGAAAATTTTTGAACCAGAAACGTTCCAAACGCTCGGAAATTCCTCGAAAATTTAGTTAAAAGGTTGAGATTAGAAAATTTTTGAACCAGAAACGTCTCAAAAGCTCCGAAATTGCATGAACATTTAGTTACAAGGCTGAGTTTAGAAATTTTTTGAACCAGAAACGTCTCAAAAGCTCCGAATTGCATGAACATTTAGTTAAAAGGTTGAGATTAGAAAATTTTTGAACCGAAACGTCTCAAAAGAGAAATTGGAACATTTAGTTAAAAGGTTGAGATTAGAAAATTTTTGAAAACGAAACGAAATTGCATGAACATTTAGTTAAAAGGTTGAGATTAGAAAATTTTTGAACCGGAAACGTCTCAAAAGCTCCGAAATTGCATGAACATTTAGTTACTAGGCTGAGTTTACAAATTTTTTTGAACCAGAAACGTCTCAAAAGCTCCGAAATTGCATGAACATTTAGTTAAAAGGTTGAGATTAGAAAATTTTTGAACCAGAAACGTTCCAAACGCTGGGAAATTCCTCGAAAATTTAGTTAAAAGGTTGAGATTAGAAATTTTTTGAAACAGAAACGTCTACAACGCTCGGAAATTGCATGAACATTTAGTTACAAGGCTGAGTTTAGAAATTTTTTGAACCAGAAACGTCTACAACGCTCGGAAATTGCATGAACATTTAGTTACAAGGTTGAGATTAGAAATGTTTTGAACCAGAAACGTCTTAAACGATCAGTAATTTCACGAGATCATAAAAAATAAGTTAGATGTTTGAAGTTAGAAAAAGCTTGGACCAAAAGCGTTCCAAATGCTAAGCAATTGCACGAAAATGCAATGTTTTGCTTACTTTATCAAAACGATCGTGTTTTTTGAAGAAATGACCTATCGGGCCTACCCTATACACAAGCGCTTTGCCACCACCCCGTCAACTTTATTCCGACCCGGCTATTCCCATAACAGGTGTGGGATAAATAAATGACTGACTTTTTATTGAAAACGTTCATGTCTCCCGTAATTTTTCTAGGATATTTTTTAAAAATTGAAAAATTAATCAAAGCCAACGCGGCGCGTTGGCTTACCGTATAAAATTTGCCGAAAGAACTCGAAGCCAACGCTTCGCGTTGGCTTACCGTATCAATTTTTCGATTCTGTCGCTACCGTATAGGAACACCCTGGGACTCCGGCGTGATCACGTATGAGGCGAATTTAGCTTTAGGAGAACGTGTCACTTTTTATTAAATTGGCGTCCTCTGATTAAATGAAGTTCACACTTATTTATGTAAATACTTCACTGCTACAGAAAGCCACATAAGCTCCTAAATTTGTGTTGTATTATCTTAGGAAATAAAACATTAACATATCTGTCGATGATTTTACTCAATTGTATACATAGCAGCAAATCAAACGGTGGAGGACTTAGCAAAATTAAAACTGCATAAATCTGTTAGTCGTTATAGTTCTGTTCAGGATTATTAACAGTGGATGACTATGAATACTGTTAATTTGAAGCTTCGATTTGTTAGAGCATCCTTACAATCGAATTTGCAAATACAAATGCTAATTATTAAGTAATAAAGAACACCGCAATACGAGTCCTTAGATGCTTTCCACATTTTACACTGTTTGTCTGATCTCAATATTTTTGATGCATTATTTTTGCGTAGCTATAAAAGGAACTAAATTGGCGATTCCCCTCTTAATTTATGGAGTTAACGCGGTTTGATATATAAAGTGACCAATTTATCCCGTAAGTAAATTAGAGCACATCATTATGTGTCAAACGTTTTACTTAAGATATGATGAGCACATATTAGAACAGTTTAATACATTCAAGTAGATAAGGTGAAAATGTTTAAAGGCTACTCGCTAATTTCTTTGATGTATCCTATTAAAATTATTTGACAAAATTTATTTGAATTGCATAAGCTTGAAAGCTTATTATGGTCAAATAGGCCCTTATAGTTGGCTGTTTAAATATTTTATGAATATTGTTGGCTTACAATTTAAGAAGCTCTTTTATAGGAATTAATTATGTTACCCACTACCGAATCGTTTACAATATGAAAACTAAATGATTGAGAAAACTATGAGATATTATTTACGTGAGTAATGTGATTGCTTTTGTAATTGTTGATCTGCTGTTGAAAACAATGATAAGTGTATTTGAGTGAGCAATGAGCATTATAAGACAGACAATGGCTGTGTCAGTAAATCGTCTTGAAATTTCGATTGAATCTAAACATGCTTACACAAATTGTTTACAGGCTACGTGAGTTGGAAAATCGAGTGTGAATTGGGAAAGACTTGAACAGTATGAGTCACATTGGTTTACCTAAAATCTTTTACATAAATTGCAACCGAACGCTATCCTTGTAGTATTTATTACGCATTCGATTAAATTTTTGGAATACAAAATATTCACAATTCAACAATGGGAGAGTTAGTGACAAACGGGTCATGGTTGCAAATTCGGGGAATTCTAATAAATACGTTTTGCAACTCAAACCTGGAATTTATGTGGGAAGAAAAAAATTCACTTACTCTAGACATATTTCTGCAGTGTATTATTTCTCAATGCATTTTATTAAACTTTAATACTCCACAGTTAGATCAGACGTTTTATAACGTAACTAGTAAAGATAAATCACCAACTAAGGCACGTACAATTGAATATATTATGAATATTAATGAACTTTTTATTACAAAACTAAAATATACATCCTGGCAAGTACTTCTCGTTTCGGATTTTACCGTTACTCCTACGAGTAATTATGTGTCCATTGGGATAAACCAACTGCCTAAACAAATAAAATTTCCTGCAGTTATTGTTTTTGCCATTGAAAATTCTCTCCGTCTGACGAAATTTGGATTTTTTACGGATGCTTTACGACCTGCGCTTTTAGTGTTTGCAAACTTAACTGAAAATTCTGTTGGCGTAGGAAACTTCTTGTTTAATTCAAGTTACCAGTACGACATAAGGTCCCGATTTCGTTTGAATCGTATTGTAATTAAAAAAGTGGCAAATCAATATATTTCCTCATTTAAAGATTTAGTCGCCTTTCGAATTCAAGTTGCACCTTCATTTTCGGAATATGTGGCTTCAACACAAAGTAATTGTCTTTCGTTTAATACATATAAAAATCCTTCTTTGTACGAAAACGAAATGTGTGAAACCTATAACATATTTTTTAGATGGATGAATTGTTCTCATTTCAATAAATGCTTGCACTATTACTGGCCTAAAATTAGATTTGACAATATACCTGATCTACACCACACAAAACGAATACTTTCAGTTGGCAGCACACAAATTGACTACGTGTTTGAAATAGTATTCCCAAAAATAAACTCCTTTGATGTAAACCTCACGGCATTTTTGAACCCGTTTACAATAAATGTATGGTTATGCACTTTACTCACTGTGTTGGCTGTTTCAGCGTGGTTAATCTGGAGGGAAGGTGAACACTGGGTGAAAGTTTTGTTTTATCAATGCTCCGTTTTCCTTGAGAACGACGAAAGACGACAATTGCAGATTAGCCGAAAAATAGGCACCAAGGAGCTGTTGGTATTGTGGAGTTTCTCTTTGATTCTGCTGCGAAACTATTATAATTCGTCATTATATTCAATGATTGCAGCAGAACAGGAACCAAAAAACTATCCCAAAACGATGAAGGATTTATTAAAACGTCAGGAAATTCCTATTTTAATGCCTGAAAGCATGTGTAGTGATTTGTACTGGATCATTTTGGATTTTCAGGATAATGAAATATCTGGAGTAAAGTTTAAGACGTCACCTTATGTTGCAATCTTTTATCTGCAACTGATTCAGAAGTCATTTTGCTTTAAAAAAATTTTCGAAACTTTGCAAAATACATCAAATGGAATTTCCACAAGAGTATCATACAAAAGCTATATCGGAGGGACTATAAAGTCAAAATGGCTTGGCATTGATGCGTTGCAGGCACAAACGATTTGCGTTCAAAGAAGTTTTGAGAGTTTTGCTGTTATTTGCAAGAGAAGTCCTGGTTGTAATTCAATCAAGGAACTACTTACTCAAAGGAAGCTACACTGGATTGTTCCAAAGCAGATCCCTTTCTACAGTAACTTCAAGTATTGGTATATAGACCACAGCCATTTCACAAAGCGCTCATTTGCTACATTTCTTGAACACTTTGTCCAATCTGGACTATACGAGCTATCCACTACGCGATTCAGAATGTTGCAGAAAGTTGAACTGTGGAAGAAGTTAAATATAAGTCAGTATTCAGAGATAAATAACAATAATCTATTTAGTTATGCTGCTTTTGGAAACAGTAAAAAGAATTACAAAAATCAGGAAGAAGCCACCAAAATTACCACTTTCAGAGGAACGTTCATTTTGGCAGGTTTTTTGTTAATTATGGCAATTGTAGTATTACTATGTGAGATCAGGAAACCTACCCTGCAGATGTGGAAAATACATTTGCAAAAAAGATGTAAAATATGATTAAAGTCAACGCATGTTAATGTTTTTAGAACAGAGTAGAAATAATTTGTTAAATTACCCGAGATACGTAATATAAGTTTTAGAATATAAACACAATACTGTATAAGATACAATTGCAATTCAAAGTTGGCTATGCTTATTCCATAACAATTGCACTTTAAATTCGTACCCACTGCAAACATTTTTAAGCAGACTATTTTTCGAACATTTCTGGTTTATATCGTATGTTCTATTGGTTGAAATAATACACATTGCTACTACAAATAATACTAGAGTATTGCCTAATTTGGATTTCACGAGTAAAAGAGGTAAATAGGTCATGAGTAAACATGGGCGTAGCATCCTATGGGACAGGGAGGACAATGTCTTCCCTGGAAAGCGACTGTCCCTTGTAAAATGTTAATAATTTCCATAAAATTATAAAAA
Organism: Orchesella cincta; assembly: GCA_001718145.1. Lineage (NCBI taxonomy): Eukaryota > Metazoa > Arthropoda > Collembola > Entomobryomorpha > Orchesellidae > Orchesella > Orchesella cincta. The sequence goes on from LJIJ01002457.1 coordinate 23,652, forward strand.
ATGTCTTGAAATTGGTCAATTTTTTAAATTTTTTCTCATTTGTCCCCCCTCATATTTTTTGGCTGCTACGCCGATGTGAGTAAAGTGGTAGAAACATTAACACTATTTTCGTAACTTACAGTAAAGTAGTCCTCGATTAAAGATTTCCGTTTCACCTCAAACTTTTTGTCTCCGATTTTGGTGAAAATTTGCAGGATTATATATTTTTATGCGTAGATTACGAATCTGTAATCAGCAAATAGTTTTTCCGATTTTTGCATTTCGAAACAGCGGGAATTTTCGGTTTCCCACGGTTTTTTCCCTATTAGCGGCGCTACGATTGGAAAAACTATTTGCTGATTACAGATTCGTAATCTACGCATAAAAATCTATAATCCTGCAAATTTTCACCAAAATCGGAAACAAAAAGTTTGAGGCAGGAAACGGAAATCTTTAATCGAGGGTTAGTTTATATCGGGATGCATTTAAACATGCAGATGTTTAATAGAAATCCTCGCAGATTTTGTAATAAACATGCGTACGGAGAAATCCTCGCAGCTTTGTCGGAAAGTTGCGTCTAATAATTAGACTACATCGCTATTAGTATGATATGTGTAAAATCTCAAAATCCAAGCAAGTAGTCGAATCCAATCTTAAAAATTCATATGAAACATTCGGAGAAAGGTACTTATATTCATATACTCCATTTAAATTACCGTCGGTATACCACTTCATGCAAATGTCTATAAGGTCTTTCTAATCCCGTTCATTTGAAACATTGTTAAATTACAAACATCATTGCATCTGAAGGTCTCTACAATGAGCGTGTTAGCTTTGGGCTTTATCTACGTCTACAGACACATGCGAGTTTTAAAACCTTGGTCGGAACCACAGGCTCCAACAGTAGTGAACTTCAAATAATTCAGTAAAAAGCAAAGTTAAAATCTTTAAATGCAAACAGAGCCTAATTAGCTAGCAAATTTCTGATAAGTTATGGCATTCTGCTAATAAAACTTTTTTTCATTCAACTACTAAAATATGCAACAGTTGGAGAATCCATTATTACCTGATATGCAGTAACTCCAGCTGAAAATCTTTTGGTGAATGCATGACAACAGTTCAGTGTTTTTGAAAAGACGAGTGGGAATAATCTGTACATTCATGTCGCATTTATCAAAAAGAATATATTTGCATTCACATAATCCGAATCGCTATAAGGAAACGACTGTACCAAGCACCCTGAGAAGACCAGACTATCCCCAACGTACAAAAACGCATGTAAGCAAGACCATAAAAATCAAAGCCAGCAATAATGGTTAAATAAAGAATTGTAGTGTAAGACTGCATATATAATGAAGAAATTAATTTAAAAAATTTATAAGCATCGTTTCACGAAAGAACAGTTAAAAACTATATAGTTTTATATTACGAAGGAAACTTTTTTAAAAATATACACGTGAAAATATAATTGAATTTAAATGGTAAACAAATTTTTGAAATTGTAAACAGATTGTGGTTTCCGATCTTTTTCCGCGAATTTTTATTCATATCGCGACTTTCTAAAAAAAAAAGATTCCTGTTTCTGACATTTTATCGCAATTCTCTTATACGTAGGTTTCTTACAAAAAATAGCGAGGATTTCTTATATACATCTGCACACTTAATATTTGTCCGTTTATATCAGTGGTATGCAATTTTCCACAACGGAAGTATAAACCCTGAATTTTCTATGTAAAAACGACTAGTATGCAAAAGGCAGGCGGTCCGAGAATGCACGAACAGTAGCATCAGTAGGCTAACACTTTTTCATTTAAACTCGGCTGATTGACGAAATTTTAATTTCTTCAAAGCTTTTGCAAAACAATTTGAAAGCAAGCAGCAGCAGCAGCAATGGCTCCCGGCGAGTGAAGTGTACCTTACGCTATGGGAGCTAAAGAATAATTTTCTTCAACCACTTTTAATGACAAGTTACCAAGCTAGATGAAACTTAAGGGAGAGGGAATCTGAACAAGCGACCAAGCTAAGTCCCACCCTGGGCTACCAATATTTGGAAAGGGATCCGAGACAAATGTAGAAATTCTGAGAGTCGCAAAATAAAACACCGCAACGATTTCATCCCCATTCTCTTCATCTGAAATCAATCCAGTCCAGAGACAAGATACCACGAATATATTTCCCGTGATTTTGGACTGACCTGTCAATCTCTGTTCCGAATCCGGTCGCTCAGTTTCTCTGCCTCTCACTTTCGCCATAAAATCCACAACAAAATCAGACCACCAACCCCAAATACCTCCAGCTTCCAAACCTTTCATCCTCAGTAAAGTCATAGGATTCACCCATCTTCCAAAGGATATTTTATGAGGTCAAACATCGTATTTTTACTTAGATAAACATTTCCACCTATTGTAAAACTTTGTCGAAGTTCGTAATACGTTTGGTGAGTATCCAAGTCGGGGAGAAAACGTGCGGTTTTATTGCACTCCTGCAGAATTTCTACATTTGTCGGCATCCCTTTTCCAAATATTGTAGCCCAGCGTGGATGTAGCTTGGTCCTGTTCAGAATTCCTTCCATAGTTTCATCTAGCTTGTAACTGTCATTTAAAAGTTGAAAGAAAATATCTTTAGCTCCCATAGCGTAAGGGTACAACTCACTCGCGAGAGCCATGCTGCTGTGCTGCTTGCCTTTCAAATGTTTTGCAAAAGCTTGAAGATTAAATTTGTCAATCAGCGAAGTTAAATGAAAAAGTGTTACCTACTGATTGCTACTGTTTCGTTGATTCTCGACCGCCTGCTTTCTTTGCATTACTAGTCGTTTTTACATAGAAAGATTCAGGTTATATACTTCCTTGTGAAAAATGCATACCACTAGATATAAACGGGACAAATATAAGTGTGCAGTGTATATAAGAAGAAATCCGCGCTATTTTTTGTAAAGAAACCTACGTATAAGAGAATGCGATAAATGTCAGAAACAGGAATCTTATTTTTTTTTTAGAAAAGTCGCGTATAGATACAAATTGGCGGAAAAAAGATCGGAAGGCCACAATCTGTTTTACGATGTCAAAAATTTTGTTTTACGCAATTTAAATTCAATTAATTTTTCACGTGTATATTTTTAAAAAAGTTTCCTTCGTAATATAAAACTATATAGTTTTTTTAACGTGTTCTTTCGTTACAATGAACGAGATGCTTATACATTTTTTAAATTAATTTGGCTCATTTAATATATGCAGTGCTTATCACTACAATTCTTTATTTAAGCCATTATGTACGAAAAACGCATGTAAGCAAGACCATAAAAAAATCAAAGCCAGCCCA
>LJIJ01002458.1:0-26923 GCA_001718145.1 Orchesella cincta
TGGACAGTGTGACTGTCCGAAGCGTATTATAGTGGTGCATAAGAAGACAGGTGCTGTCTGGGCACAGAAGGTAGTGCGAAGCGCAACGCGTTTATTTAATGAGAATTTTATGACACTCTGCACAGCCAAAGACCTCTATAGTATTACTCGGAGGAGGCAAGGCGGTGGCCCGCATAGGAAAGGTCTGCACAACCAAGTCTGAATACTAGTAACAGTACAATTGTAGCTAGCTCTAAGGTCAGTGCTGACCGTGTGCTGTACAATTGTATGAAGGATCTCGAAGTCAGTGTGCTGACCGTGAGAGGATGCTATGAACAACAGTGACTTGGGTGACATGTCAGAGAGTAACAGTGCTAACGTTAGGGATTTAGTGAACCGTTTTGATAAAGAACCAAATAAAAAGAAAAGGAAGGCAGATAGCTCACCTAGTAACCAACAGCAATCAGCTATGCCGGATTCAGAGGATGTGTCTACGAGCGACAATGCCATAATCAAGTTCCTTAACGACCGTCTGGACAAAAGCGATAAGCGCCTTGATGAACGGTTTGATAAGCTATCAACAGATCTAGGCGAAATCAAAGCCACAATGGCACAGAACCAAGAGATTCTGCAAAGTCAAGTAACGGCACTTGAGGGTCAGGTTTCCTCTCTCAGAAACGAACTAATAGAACACAAAGACCACATCCTCCACCTACAAGAAAGAATTAACAAAAATAACTTGATCATAAACGGTATCCCAGACGAACTTGATGAAAACGCCCAAATTACATCGCAAAAGGTTAACCAATTATCTATGAAAAGTTACAAACAGGCGAAACTTGCACATCAGCCCGACGACTCGGAAAAGCCTTTGCACCAGGCGGGAAGCCACGCCCTATAAGCGCATATTTTGTGTCCGAAAATGACAGATTTAAGGTGCTTAGCTTAAAACACAAGACACCTGCAGGGATATTCATCGGCCCTGATTATCCATTCAACGTACGCAAAGTCAGAAAAGTCTTGTCTGACAGGAAAAAAGAGGCAATCAAGAACAAACAGAAAGCTGAAATTCGCTGGTCCTCTTATGAAATTGTAGTTGAAGGCCGAACCATCCACTGGTCTGAACTTGTGCCAAACACAGAAGCAATGGAAATCGCTAACTCAGCATAGGAACACAGCCCGCCACACACAACACTATAATAAACACACCATATTACTTAGATTTATTACCACATAACTTACTCGATACGTCTGAAAGTGATATAAGCTCATCAATCCACAAATTAAATCGAAACCCTGACCAACTGAAAATTACATTCTGGAACTGCCGAGGAATCAAAAACCTTAATGAATTAGATACCGAAGAAATGGAATGTCTCACATCTGCGTCGATAATCGGACTTACAGAAACATGGCTAGAACAATATAACACATACAAATTACCACAATTCTTAGAAAAATATGACTACATAATGAGCCCTGCAGTTAAAGACAACCCAATGGGCAGAGGCAAAGGGGGTATCATGATTTTATTTGACAAATCTGCATTCGAAAATGAAGAAACCCAAGAGATCCACCCAAATTATATAATTTCAAAACTTAAATGCCAAAACGGTAAACGGATAACGATTGCTTGTACCTACATCCCTCCACAAACCGAACATAATCTAATCGTTACGGAACTGTCAGAAAGTCTCGAACAACATTCAGACGGCAACCTTATAGTAGGGGGAGACTTTAACGCAAGACTCTCTAACAAGTCACCACTACCAGATGAAATAGCTGAAGACACCAATCTAAGGCAAGAACGAATATCCCGTGACACTACACTCAACCCAAGAGGCAGAACACTCAACAACAAATTTTGTGACTTAGGACTAACGCTTCTCAACGGTAGAACAGTTTCTGATCCTTTTGGTGAATACCCTTCGTAAGAAATGGTGCAAACAGTGTACTAGATTATATATGGGTAGCTCCGGAGCTTTTGTCAGAAATAAACGACTTTGCGGTCGAAGAAATCAGTGCATCTGACCACCAGCCCATTGCTGCTATTCTCGAATGGCCATCCCCAAACCCACTAAACATCCGTAGGACAGTGTGCTGTCCGGGACAAGTAGTTACCACCAAGTTTCGATGGGTACCAGAAAAAGCCAATGACTTTACAAAGTGCCTTCTAGACTCTTCAACCACCATTGATCTAAACAGAACCCCATCTGAGCTGTACTCCAGCTTTAAAGAAGCCATAGCAAAAGCAGCAAAAGTCACAAACATGAGCTACGCAGTGCGTCCTAACATAAGACCGCAGCAACCAAATAAACCTTGGTTTGACACTGAGTGTAAGCAATCCAAAAGAGACCTTCGAGCTTCGCTTAGAAGGTGCAAAAAGAAGGGCTTCAGACAGAAATATCTACATGCGTACTTAAACAATAAGAAAAATTATGAGAACTTAATAGCAAATAAGCGAAAACTCTACAATGAGATAGTAAGAGATTCCTTATCAAAATCAGCAGACCCGAAAGACTTTTGGAACACCGTCAAAAAGCTTAGAGGCTCCAATTTCCGCGCATGTCCAATTAGAAAAGAAAAGTGGGAAGCTTTTTACTCCGATATCCTCCCAGTCAGAGAAATAGACACAACAATATACTCAGGCGTAGAACATCCAGATTTAGACCTTGCAATCTCAACTAAAGAAATACTGACAGCTTTGAAGAAGTTAAAGATCAACAAAAGCCCGGGAATTGACGGCATACGTAACGAATTCCTGAAGAGCTTACCAATCCCGGTGAAAGCATTGAAACAAATATTTAACCAGATACAGTCAACGGAGTGCATACCAGAAGACCTAGTTGATATTGAAGTTGTCATGTGTTCAAGAAAGGTGACCCGGAGGACCCGAGAAACTACAGAGGCATCTCGCTCATTAACACAATATTGAAGCTCTTCACAAGCATCATGCTTGCTCGTCTAGAAGAATGGGTTGAAGCAAATGATCTGCTGCCTGAGTCACAAGCGGGTTTTCGAAAAAAGAGGCTGCGTAGATCATATCTTTACACTTGAAGCTATCAGACAGATATCAAGACGACGCATGAAGAAAGAAAGCTACACCTCGTTTTCGTCGACTTCGCAAGAGCTTTTGACTCGGTAAACCACAAAAAACTGTGGAGTCGGTTAAACGATGTTGGTGTGAGCGCAAAGTTTATTCGTATATTTAAAGACATGTACTCTAAGGCAAAAATGAGAGTTCGTACTGGCGAGGGTCCTAGCGCAAAGTTTGATGTGGCGGAAGGAGTACTGCAAGGTGAACTCACCAGTCCTATTTTCTTTGCACTATTCATTGGTGATATAGAAGATATCTTTGTCCTACTCCAAGCCCAGGGAGTCCGTGGAATTAACATCAACCACAAAACTATAATACATGTTCTAGCTTATGCTGATGATCTCGTGATCCTTGCCGACAACCCCGTCCACCTCCAGCAAAAGCTCGATTGCCTATCGAAATTCTGTGAAGAAAAAGGCCTAACAGTCAACGTGGCGAAAACGAAAGTTCTGATATTCCACCATTTCCATAATAATTCTGGAGAAAACTTTACTTTTACTTACCGCGAGGATCCAGTCGAAATAGTAGAAGACTTTACCTACCTAGGGTCACTTTCTGTTCCTGTGGGAAATTCCACAAACATCTGGAGAAAGTAAAGCAAAAGTGCGCAAGTGTAATAGGGACCGTCGTATCAATTATCGTAAGAAGTCGCACCCAGTGCTCTAGTGCTGTCAGTCCCGCTTTATGCGGGGGAAGTTTGGGTGTAAATTACATGAAAGAACTAGAACAGATCCAACTCAGATTCCTCAAGCGCTTACTCACGCTACCCAACTACACACCAGGCTACATGATACGGCTCGAAACCGGCACTGACCATATCGCGTCAACAATTATCGATAGAGCTCTAGGGTGGTGGCTCAAAGTCTCAAACTTGCCCAAAACAAGACTTCCGAAAGTCTGCTTAGAAGAAATGACTTCCATGACCCCCAAGAACAAACACCAAACGTGGCTAGAGTCCGTGCAGAAAAACGTCGAAAACTGCGGAGCGGCCGACTTAATTAACCTTCGAGCTCTGGATCTAGAGAACCGCCATGAATGCATTACACCAGCATGGTTGGCAGCGCAACAATACCTGGAAGACGAGGACCTGGCAAGACTTGAAAACAGCTCCAAATTTAGCTCCCTTTTTGCAAGAATGAAGCACAACGCACGCTGTGAACCATACCTCAATTTCGCGATGTCAATCCATAAGAAGCGAGTATTTGCCCAATTACGTCTTCATCCGGACCGGCTTAACTTTCTCAATTTGTACATCAATCATGTCAAAATCATGTTCTCCCCAACCAAATATTGTTCTATCTGTAACACTTCTGATAATGATGATCTATTCCATGTCTTTTACAAGTGTATGTATTACAAAAACTTACGTCCTAGCTTAACAAACCCAAACTTACTTAATGTCCAAAACCGACGATTCTTTCACAAGACGTTCCAATATGCAACCCCAGAAGACGTTCACCAAATTTGTGGCTTTATTCGGAATGCTGCAGCAAAACGGTGCAGCATTCCTATCTAACCAATATATATATATAAATTTACCATTATTTATGATGATTATTATTACTATTTTATATAATCCAGATGTAAATGTATCCTTGCATCAAGCATACCTTCCTTTTGTTTTTGACTGGCTCCTGAAAGGGGCCAGTTGTTTTGTTTATATTCAGATTATGAGGTGTCCAAGGAACTGTACCCGATCTTTCTCAAAATACTACATATAAATTGTGTGTGGGCTGTTGGCTCAATTTTATGAAACACAATAAACTATCTATCTATCTATATATCTATCTATCACACAATTGCTAGGCCGTACCACTTACCAGCCAAACCGACAGCCAAGTTTTCTGGCAGCTAAAAATTAAGTAAAACAGCACTAATGGTAATGCTGTAGTCTCAAAATGGAGATTGAAAAACAAATTAAAATGTTCAGCAGTCAAAATCCAGCAGTTACATGATATTCGGTTCACTCTCAGATTTGCATGGCAGTTGGTCATTTTAGTTGCGGTATATTAAGACATTTGCACACACATTTGCTGAGATATAGGTTGAAAAAATCAAACTTTACTGCAATGGAATTACCTAGAAGCGCTCAAAAGTCATTTTGACGAACTTTAAACACGAAATTTCAAACTGATTTTTAAAATGTGAGTTTTATGGTACGTGTTCCATTTTTGTGTTTTATCCTATAAAACAAATGCGAACCTTGTTTCATCGCGGGGGGCCTCGTAAAATCCTAAATATTGAAAAGGACCATGCAAATAATTGAGTTTTTAACAAAACGTTTACTTTGACGGTACATGTGGATTGTCATCGCCACCCCTTTTTCACATGGCTACTGTAGATTTCATTGACAATCCGGTCCACATTTGCGAGTCTGACGTGCGCTAGTTTGCGTCCATAGCCTGAAAAAATTCGAGATCCACATCAGAAACATTTCTAGCCACTAAAAAAATAATATCAATTAAAAATACTTATTTGAAGGAGTCAGTTCATGTGAAGTGGTTGGTTTCAGTACACACTCAAGTCGCTGATATTATGGGGCTTAAACTTCCACGATTGATGTATATTTCTTTTTTAAAGAAATTACACACTCAATGCTATAGTTTCCTATTCTGATTATGACATTTGTCATGTTGACAGTTGACAAATGTGATGACATTTCTTCAATAAAATTGATTATATTGGAATGTCTGTCAATTGACTGGTTTGATGACATTCTTCGCAAAAATTGACCCACATTAGCTTTATAGGAAGTCCTAATACTACTAGATGATGAAAACAGTCATATTAAATGCGTCAGTCTTCCAGGAGCTCTGAAAGCCAATCTCTACTCCTGGTGGAGAAATTCATTTAACCTGGGATGATGAAACCGCCGAGAGCCTACAACCTCCCTTGATCAAATACAAGGAGGATATTACCGCCATCAAACTCATCACAATTCCAGGATTGGTCTTGCCATCAGCGCACTCACAGGTTTGCAGATCTCCTAAGCTTCCAATCCAAAGGTACAATCATTTTAAAATTACTTAATATCAAGACTAAGGTGGCACCCCTCAAATTCCTTAGCATTCCGAATAATTATTTTTGCGCCGCTCTTCTCCTGTCCAGAGTCATCTCATCAGTCCCCGCCACAATAAATCTCATCGCTCCAATCTACGCTTGGAGCGATAGCGAAATCACCGTACGCTGGTTGTCCAACTCATTACGTCGATGGAAGGTTTTAGTGGCGAACAGGGCATCAGAAATCCATGAATTCTCCCATTAGCATCATGGGACTATAGAGGCCTATATAGAGACTATATAGAGACTATAGAGCTGAAGATTTCGTCAGATTGCGATGGCAGGGACCAACGTGGATTAACCCAACAGGAGAAACAATCTTCACATCCAAAAATAGGTTGGATGGAGTGGAGCTGGAAGAGCGACCGCTAAAAACATTCACGGTAGAGGTTAGCTCAGACTTCCAACTTTTACGCAAGTATTCATGTTTTAATAAACTGAAACAAGTAACACCTTACATTTTGAGGTTCCTGTACAATTGTCGACATCAGTCGACAAGAAAATCAGCCATGTGTTGAGCCTACAGGAGCTGGAACATTCTTGCTGCAGTATTCTAATTATTTATTTGCAACTTACATTTTGTGCTAAACGACATAAATGTTTAATGATGTAGAAGACGATACATGCAAATAAAAATTGTCATACCCTACTATGCAGAAACTGATACTGCATGTTTATGAACCTTACATTTATATTAGAAGTAACCTATGGGATCTTGTTGCCTAGTATAGAAGTTCAACATGCAATCCATTAACTACAATGCAATGTGCCCATGTGATAAATCCGTATGCGGCTGCTCGTACCAATCATGTCAAAAATGTCAAATGTTGTAAAATTGTATAATCAAATATGCTTTAACAACGTAAAATTTTATAAAAAACAGTGACACAATGGCAGTTTATTTGTTTTTAAAAACAAAAAAACAATTAATCAAAAAGCCACACATTACTCTTGCAAATTCAAAAACTAAAATAAATATAATATTACATCGTTGACATAAACTTTAAACAACAGATTACTCCTATTCAACCCCCAAAAAAATTAAGTATACATAGACCCACAGACTTTTCATCCGCTGTCTTTAACCAGGGGCCGGGACTGGTCTGGAATACGATTGCGTTTATAACAACTCTTTATCAACACGATAAGTGCGCATACGCACAGAATAAAGACGATGAGAATTGCGAATTCTATCGCACATTGGAAGAAGTCTGAGTTGCCCTGAGGCAGGATGTAGTGGTCCCCCAGATAAGTTGTAGATTCTCTGGTTGGTCGTGGTGGAGGATGAATAAATATCCTTCTTTGAGGCGCCATGACCCATGGTTGGAAGTAGCTACCAAGAATAACCAAGAATAACAGCCGTTATTTTTATTATGAAAATTTATGCTTCCCTACAAAACCAAACAATAAACAAACGTTAACCACTTACTTTTTAGAAATTACAGAAATGCTCAAGCGGTTCGTTTAACGTGATTTTGTTGGTGGTTGGAGAGATTGTGATGGTTTAATGGCTAAACTCCTCTGGATTTATACGCAGTCGGTTATTACTTTGTGTACAGAAACAGCAGCAAGACGTTTAGTTAGAAAAAGGTTCATAAACTATATCAAGATCATTTTTAAAATGGGAGACTTTAAGGAACTGACTGAGGAACTTTTTTAGCAGGGCTTCTTCGAAATGACTAATTTTTCATGAGATTTTGCAATGACGACCATTCGGTTTCGTGAACCACGATTGACTATGTTTTTTGAGAGCATATACAAGCATAGGTATCAATATTAATTTTTGAATTGTATAATTTACCCTTGCAGTGAGGAAGTTCAACCCAGCGGTCAGGAGAATAGTAAAAGGTTAAAATTACATTAAAACAGTACATACAAACAAAGTTCTGTTAATGCTAATTAGGTTATTTTCCTGTTTTAATATCCGTTTTGATCATCCTAACTCTGGTAAGAATTTAAAACGAATGACTATTACCGACAAGCAGATGTGAATCGTAGCTACACGCATTGCATCAAGTATTAATCTACTCAATCAATGTTTACAGTCAACTTTGTGAGCCGGTTAAAAACGGGCGTTGGGGTGGTAGTTAAAGCCGTTGGTGAGTTCGGATCTATCTTTGCCGCAAAACGACTGCTAGGTAAGCTCCAAATTGTATTAAAACATTAAATAAAGGAAATCTCAAGTATCATGGGCGTTCATTTTGCCGATTTCAGTGCCAAACGTATTTATATTGTTTTAATATTGTGTTGTTTACTTTTATTGATTACAGTGTTGCTTTAACAGTGGACAACATCATTTGTTTTATTTGGATCGGTAAGTGGTAAATAGAATAGAACTGCTTTGAATTAATATTTCAACGTCTTTATTGGTTCTTGTATGATTAATGAATATAAGTTTTGGTGGACATTCGTTTCTTTGCAGTTGACGGTTTGCTTTAGATACCATTTTACACATCAACCTATCAATAACCTATTCCGTTCCCGGTTACTTATAACTTAATGAAAATATGATATTAAAACAGTTGTTAATATTCTAACTATAACTTAATGTCTGGACTTTTGCAGCCTGTGCTTTAAAAATATTTTTCGTCAACTGCCTTGTCATGGAAGATATAACGTGCTCTGGCATTCAGCTGTGCAACGTCGACAATGCAATTACGGAGTACGTTGTTTAGGCAACTATTTTAACCTTCATCGATACCCACCCCAACCATTACAGGGACGGAAGGCAAAAGATACAACTGTATTCTAAAGAAGGAGGCTTTTGTTGATAGTTCTTATTATACAATTCTTATGAATTTTTAGGTTCGACACGTAGAATTCTCATCCTTGGACGCGGTACTACACGAACATTATGCTAAACAGCATCTGTCGGTGAAAACAAAAGTTTACAACATCACCGACCTCGATGACCACAATGTTAGTTTGACTGCTTTAGTTAATGTTCAAGTAACAGAAGATCAGCTTGCGCATGAAGGATGTGATTATGTAATCATCCCTAAACCACCTTAACTGAGGTTACTGCCTTAAAAAGACGCGTCAAAATGGAGACGTTTTGGGGAGGTGCATAAGAGGCAAATGCTAGACGGCATATAACTTCTGCGATTTTCTGCAACGATATTTTGCTTACTGTTCGTTGGCAGTTTCGGGAAAGCCACATCTCTGTCCAGATGAGTTGAGTCCAACAGCACGTCTGCCAGCTGCGTATGATGATGAAGAGGGGCGAGTGCTAACAGAAGGTTCTGCTTGGATGAATCCGTTGGGTTTGATGGTCGCTCCGGCTAAAATTTGGAAACATATATGAAATAGAAAAATTGGAAATAGTTAAAGTTAACTGATATATCTAAAACTTGATCAACACACTAGTTGGCAAATTTTACTGCAGTGGATTTAATTTAAGTGTGGACGAAGGAAGTCAAAACGAGAAAACTGTTGAATTGTAAAAAATCACACATTCACCTGTGACTGCTGATGTAGGCATAGACGGTTAAAGAAGACGGATGTATAATGAAAGAAAAGATGACTGCAGACAAAGGAGGAAATATTTTAAGGGTTGGAGGATATAAAACAAAAGACGGTGGAAGAAAACAAGGTGGTAATTCACAACTTCACAACTCTTCAGGAAATATAAGGAGATACTCACAGATTGTAAATAAATTGAAACCTGGAAAGACAACGTCTACTCCAGAAAGAGGATTTGGGGAAACTTTGCATGTCTAAATGGAGCTACAATACACTTTTTATCCCTGAAAGATACATTCAGGATTTTTTTAAATGAGTTAAAAAAAACAGATAACTTGAGAGGTTGGATATTAAAAACAATGAACTGAAACGTTGTAGTAGAAAGATACAATGAAAACAAGAAGTATTAACACGAAGGAACAAGAATTAAGACGAAGCCAAAGGAGAAAAATGATGAATGAGGTGGAAGACGCCAATAGAGTGACAGTAATAATGAGGAAGAAATGGGAAGACGAAGCCGAAGGAGAAAAATGATGAATGAGGATGTGTGAAAAGTGAGCATCGGTTTGGATTTTAACAGTTGCCTATCATGGAAAGGAGGCATTGCGGTTTCACTATGGAGATGAAAGTCGACAGCATGAAGGTGCTGATGTCTACCTTCCTGTTCGAGATGTAATGTTTTAATATTTTATATCACTTTCATTTTCATGCAGCTGAAAACTGCTTTCATTAAATTAAACAAATTATATTATAACATGGTATTTATTACTCCAGAACCAGTCACTTCAGGCTTATGTGTTGAAACATACTGGACGTATACTATCCATTAATGAGATTAATGGTCAGATTTTTTTGAAACTCGGACAACTTCTCGAACCGAACTGGAATATTTGTGATCAGTTTGACGTCCAGTTTTGAATCTGGGTTCTGGAGAATGAAGAGGCAGCAGCTTGTGAATGGAGTTTGGAGAATGACGTTTTGTTTTCGCTGTTTTTCCTTCTGGGGGGCGCCACGATAGCTAGTGTAAAGATAAAGATGTCAAATGGAATGAGTGAGATTGGAGTTGGTTCTCACGACACTGTGTCAATGCCAATGCTGTCTATGAATGATGATACTTATGATGAGGAGTGATTTAATGAATGATATTGAATTGCGATAAATAAAAGTTCTACTCAGAGTCTTAAACAGACTACAATCTAAACAAGATTCTTTATGTTCATCTGTTATCTTAAAAAAGCATCGAGCAATCATTGGGCCCCTTTAATGCCCTTGTTTCATGATAATGCTTGTCAAGCAGACAAAGTTAGAATACCCCAGCTTCTTATCAATAAAAACCAGAGCCTTAGCTAGCTTTCGTCCGGCCTGGCCCAAGACAAAGTACGGCCTTTTACGTTTTTCAAACCTGTACGCAAACGTTGACTAAAACAGCATATCAAAATCACAAGAAAATATGATGTGAAGAAAGTTTTGTTTGCATGTCTCCACCGTGATAATAAAATTTCAAATATGTCTTTGCTTTGGGCTTTGTTTTCATCCCTACGTTAGAATAACATAAAGTAACTTAGTATTAAAACCCCAAAAGAGATATATGCATAACCTGCTAAACTTCTACTTGCCGAAAACTAACTCACGTCAACTTTAAACTCTCTTCATAGATACAGCTTCAGTTCGTGAGCGAACAGAATTTATCCAAGATTATGTGAACTGCGGATTGCAGTGATAATTTCATTCATTCCTTTTGGAAATTCGAACATTTTATCAGCCGAACTTACTCAAAACAAAAATGTCGCGCATTGCAGATAAGTCCGGTTGGATCAATCATAGAAGAAAAATTTTTTTTAACAAGTTCAGGCAATCTAATTTAAATTGGTATTTAAACATCTCGTAACAATTTGCAAGAACAACATGTTTTGTAAATAAATTAAGTTAGTTAAATGTTGGAGAGTTTGATAAACCTTCCAAAACGCAATGACGTAGAATCATTTTATCCTAGCATTAAAATTTGCGCACCAGTAAGTTTTTTCTCTTTCACTAGGAAAAAATGAAACGTTTAATTTCTTCAATGGTGTTAGAATCAAATATCTACGCAAATGGATCAGGTGAAGGTTTAAAAAGACAAATTTTGAGGCGTCAACGCATAGACGTTGACAGAATGTTGACATTACATCTCTTTAACAGTTTTTCAAATTTTTATAATACGTAGATCAAATGTCAATTCGGTGCAGTATTTATCTTTTTATTTTTCACAAGCAATTAGCAACTCTACTGGGAAATTAACTCATAAATTACTTTCGTTGCATTAAGTCTCATTTGTTGTAGGTTTTGCATGTGCTTTCAGAAATCTGAAATTTTAATTAAATAAAAATCTGAAAACTAACAACTACGATTACATTTAGCTGTTCCGTAACCTAACAGAGATTTATTTATTTTACAGTTTGACTAAAAACCAATTGGAGTTTAAGTAAAATTTAAGCAGTCGGCCAGTTTCAACTTGATTAAATCTTTTGAGGCATGCATGGTGAGTAATATAATTGGTGATTCAATAGTAAATTTCTACAAAAGGATTGTTTTCATAATATGATTATTTATCCACTGTTAGCGTAGGTTCTCACAACGAATTATATCTTAATATTTCCTAAATCCATGGATTGTATATTTAAGGAAGCCATTCGATTTTTCTTGAATGTATACCGATGAGTGATTTTTGTTCTATTAAATCGTATTTGTTAACCATTTCCACTTCTAGTACCGGTCCTAAAACTAGTCAATGTATTGGGCTAACCCTTTGAATCTGTAAAAAAAACTTGGCAAGCTGCCAAATATGGTAGATTTCCTTGCATGACGGATTATTTCTTAATAATATTTGCACTTACAGTTTAATAACACCCATTAAATCTTCTGGGTAGTATTAAATATAAAAAACGGTTGTCATTATTTGATAGCATGTAACATATTATACAAAGCGTTTAACGGTTTTTACGAACGTCTTTCCAAACAAGGTGACGACAATTTGCATACTTCTTACTCACAAATATAAGGTTTTGCAAATGATTGAAATTTTTTAATTATGTTAACGAAGTTCAAGTTAGTTATTTAAGTTTTTATTTAACAGATTTGATTATTAAAGAAGAAATAAAGCTTAAATAATTGATCAAATAAAATTTTTAAGTTCAAACAAAACCTCATGTTTGTGATGCCCCAAATAAGCAAATTTTTCCGCAACTTGAAAATAGTTCTAAAAACAATCAAAACTCTATAAAATCCAATTTGACACACTTTAAAATGTATAGTGTGATTTTTTATCTTGTGATCTTGTAACAAAAGCAGTTTCCCGTTGATGTTAATTATTGGTAAAAGTTGACACTAACTTTCACAATTCGTAAATTTAGTCAATGCAATACAACAGTTACTACACAACCAAAATGTGTGCATCTGTAAGGGCTATCATAGGACCTATAATTTTTGAAGCTTCCATTCGGGAATTCAGGATAGTTAGTCATTTATACAAAAAGTGCAAATTCACTAATGTAGACAGTTTAAAATACTGTAACATTTAGGACTCTCAAGTCCACTGAATGGTTAGACAAAGAAGATGTGTTCCTTTGCTCCGATGATTCATTTCTTGAACTCTTTTCATTTGTTACCAGGAAAGTTATTTCAACGACGCAAAATATTCAAGTCAAAAAATTATATTTTTTCCAACCTATTGGGCTGGTAAGAACAAGGCCTTAGTAAGTCGATAAAGAAAAGTTTTGTAAAAGCTCATATACTTTAGTTTTGGATTTTCTTCACATAATATGCAGAAATCGTGGACTTTGGCCCAATTGCCTACTTGCTCAACATTAAGGTGTCATCATCATCATTATCATCGCTCTCACGGGAAAGAATGGAGCAAAGGCAAGCTGCAGTTTTTCCGTCACCTACTCTCTGTACAAACTCTGGGAGTCTTGGAGAGTAAAAGGGAGCACGGTGCTCAGAATCAACTTTAGGGAGCTGATGGAAGCGACAATCGCAGGCGAGTTGGAACTCGCCCAATGCTTCCAACTTGTACTACATAATAATGCGGCTGCGTTTCAAAAGAAGGATAAAAGTGGTCCAAAAACCGGTATTCGTTAAATTTCTGCTGATGAAGGGGGCAGGGGTTGGACATGAAGCATTGGGCTGAAATGTGCAGTGAGACGAACGGCAGTCGCGAACAGCATGGGAGAAACATATTTTGACATATTTATACACCTCAATATCAAAGGGAACTTGGAAATGAAAAGGGGTTTGCAGTTGCCGCCAACTGGAGACACTGGCTTGGCTGGTTTCCTCACGTCTCTAGCAGCTCTGTATACAACTGGCTTTCCAGTGGATTGGGAAGGCTTTCATGCTCATCAAATGGGGAACAAGGTGTCGCTTCCGGGCTACCCATTTCAGAGGAAATCCCTTTGGTTCAAAAAGAGGAAAACGGAAGCTACCCCTTCTCAACTTTGGAATAGCAACTCTCTACATCCTCTACTTGGGAGCTATGCTTCATCAACATCATCAGAAACAAACTCGAAAGAGCTGCTAGTCCACATTTTTGAAAATCAATTTGTGGTTCATGAGCAAGCGCCCTATTTATCAGCGCATGTAATTGCATCCGAGATGATATTCCCAGCAACAGCCAATTTGGAGCTGCTCCTCGCCGCTGGGCATGTTCAAGGAAAGCGGAAATGCCGCACATCGTAGAAAACTTTGTGATTCACCAGCCACTCCAGCTTTCTTCGAGCTCTGCAAAACCCCTCCGAACATCCATGGTGCAGATAGAAACAGGATGGAATATTGATGTGGAGAGCCAAACTGAAAGCGACATTTGGAAACGGTATGCTTCCGGTGACACAACAATACTACCAACAAGGGAACAACCTCAACACCCAAATCTGGAAGAGCTCAAGCGCAGACTGGTTGCAAATGAGCATGCAGCTTTTGAATTTTATGAAAAAATTGCTCAACTCGGACTCAACTTTGGACAGGAGTTCAAATCCCTCAAAAATATTCACGAGTCGGAGTCAGCCGATGAGATTTTGGCGGAAGTGGTCATTCCTCGGGATGCAGTTCACGTTTGTCATCCGCTGCTGGCTGATGCAATGCTCCAGTGCTTCATATTTCACAAACACTCTCAGCTCACATCTCTGAATGGTACCATTGAGAATCAACAAGTTTGTAGCTCATCGTCGCTTGCGACCATCCGACTGTTCGGAGGAAGCCTCTGCCTTTATTTATTTAATGAGCAGCTGCAAACTGTTTCCTGCTGGATTCTCACGGAGCTCCAATTGCCTCAATGACTGAGCCACAGTTCAAGGCAACCACCGTTGGCTCTGTTCTAGAAGCAGCTGGATGCGCCCCGAAAAAGACAAGGGATGGAGAACTAGACATTTGGCAGGTGGTTTGGAAGCCAGCAACTAAATATCAATCGGAGGGTTCCTTGAGTCCTGGCTTAGATTTCACCCAATCACCCAGTTTTATCAGCCTCCTTAGGGTGTTGGAGCCGTACAACGTATTTCGAAGGTCGGAGAAAGAGCTGTTCTCACAAAATGATAAACTGAGCGAGCTCTCTGTCTTCAAAGCTTTTCACGAGCTGGGCTGGAAACCGAAACTGGGAGAAAGTGTTCTCGTCTCCGAACTTGCTGCTGAGTTTCACATTGCCCCAAATTTCCTCAACGCTTTTCGCTACTTTCTTTCCTACTTTGAGAATAACAGAGTTGTCGAGCTTTCAGGTCAAATGGAGTATGCCACATTGAATGTGTTGCGGCTGCCGGAAGGACGAGAAATGGTTGAAAATTCGATTGCTCAGTTGCTCCAAGTTTTGGAAGACTATGAGCCGATTCAGAGCTTAGTTGCTTGTGCATCTGTCCTAGCGCCGGCAATGCAAGACAAGAGAAAAGGACAACACATTCTGTTTGAGCCTGGGGAGGGAGGAGTCACCCACGCCGACATGATTTACAAGGGCAACGCCTTTTACAAAAATTCTGCCAAAGCCGCACCCAAAATTTTTCTGGAGATTTCCAAACAACTTTGGGACAACGACAACGGAGTGAATCAGGACAAGGAAGGAGGTTACGGATTTTAGAGATTGGCGGAGGAACTGGGGTAAAAAATAAATTTAAATTTTTTAAATAAAACTTTTTTCTGATTTGTTAACTTTTTAAAAATTTTGTTGAAAAATAGGTTTTTACCAGTGCGGCAATACCTCTTTTGGAAGACGAAGGAATTGAGTACTGATACCATTTCATGGACATTTCAACCCACTTTTTGAAAAAGAGTCGCTTTCCCCACCTCATTTATAAAACACTGGACCTCGAGAAAGATCCGCTAGAGCAAGGCTTTCCACCAGCATATTTTGATATTGTCATTGGACTGGATGTGGTTCACACTACCAGAAACCTGAGGCGGAGTGTGAGACACTCAGTGGCGTAGCTAGGCTGCGTACGGCCTGGACCGAGAATTAGACACATTATTTTGGTTAAAATGTTAAGGAAAGACATAAATAAATGAATAAGCATGTCAACGGTGTAACTGCATATATTTGAGTTTATTTGCTGTTTTTTTCTAATATTTTATTTCGCTACAAGATCAACATTTATAAAACCGGAGTTATAAGGAACTAGAAGTTAATATATAAAACTACATGGATCACTTGGGTCAGAATTTGCAATTTTTATCCAATTTTTCAGTGGGTCAGATTTTTGGCATTATAATGTCAACTAGTCATAATTATGGAAGCATTCAAGCATGGGTGCAGAATCTTCTTCAGCATGAAAAACTTCCTCTGTCAAAATTTTTAATTTTAACATTCCGAGTTTTTTGCCCAAAGCATATACGTACGTATATTTCAATTACGTGGGAAATCTGTTTTTCTGTTTTCCCCATTGATTACTTTCAAGGTTAACTATTAACTAAATTATTTGAATGAAGCTCACAGTCTCAAAGAATCTCGAATGACAATGTTAAATTTGTCAACGTTCTCTCGACATTTAGTTAAAAAAGATTTACACATTTTATAACTGCCAACTTTCAGGGCTGCCAGATTCTTAAGAACCCAAAGTAGTTCACAAAGACATAAAATTTTGAACCAAGATTTCTGACAACCAAAACGGGGCAACATGAAACTCCTGATAAAATTATGCAACGTTTAAAACTATTTTGATGATTTTGGGCATTTTTAGAGAGCTTATTTTTAATATGAGAGCAACTTTTACTAGTCTGAGGGCAATTTTTACTATTTGAACGAAATTTTTACGTTTTAAAAACTATATGTCACATTTTTTAGCAATTTTCACGTTTATAGAGTGACTAGTAAAAATGTAGAGTGATTGATTACATTTTTAGAGCAATTTTTTGACATTTTGTGAATGATTTTTTGGGTAATTTTAATGAAATTTAAATATTTTGGCTGCTATTTTTGCTATTTAATGCTTAATGACAGCACATTAATGAGCCATTTGGCACTGAAATTTTTCAAAACATTAGGATTTACCCTTAATGGTCAAGACAGGTCAGACAGACAGACGCCTAACTTTAAAATATCCTTCCCTCTAGCTTTACCTCCCTTCCTTCTCCCTTTTCCTCTCTTCCCGTTCCTTCCCTCTTCTTTTTCCTCCCTTCCCCGTTTTTCTCCCTTTTCTTCCTCTAGTCACACTATAGTGCTAGAGAAGATTCTGCCACCCATGCATTCAACTAAACTTAACAATATAAAACGCAGTTTGACCCCAGACACAATATTTTGCAAAATTCGGAGAAATGGACAAATTAGTTGAATCTGAGAGAAAGTATCAAAATTTAGTAATATGCACAAAGTTAGTCAATGGTAAGACGAAAATACGACAACAAGAAACCAAGCTTAATTTTCCGGGGTCACCTTCTTCTCGGAGAGACGAGCGCACCCATGAAAGATTTTGATGTGACGTTTGGGATTCTTGATGGATACTGGAATTTTGAAGATCACGAGGTTCGCTCTAACCACTGTGCCATTCTGCCGACCACTGGCAAGATTTGTTGAGTGAAAGTGGGTTTAAGGGCCCCAGCTCCTCAGTTCTTCTTGCAAACAACCACCTCTGTGTTGTCGTTGGCCCTTTGAGCCATCCCGAACTCGATGACAAAATAACTCCTGAGCTCATGAAAACCTGGCTACTTCTTCATGACATGAATGCAAACGGGGACTGGCTTGAAGGGATGTCAAAGCGAATGTCGAATCTGGGTCGTCATGTCATTTCTCAAGAAATAAAAGACAGCGTGGCCATTAGCAGCTGTATCGAAGATGGAACAAATTTTGAAGGGATTTTGTGCCTTTTCCAAGGCGCAGATAGTTAAGCATCCAACAATTGTCAAAGTTTACTTGAGCCTTTGCTTGTTACTTCGAAATTTATGATTGGGAAGGGAAGCTGAGTAGCGTGCCGAGGTTGGTAGCGACCTCAGGATTGTGGATGGAAAGCGGGAGTGAAAGCAATTCAAGTGTAGCAACGGCCTGGGCTTTGTGAGAAGTGCCGAATGGAAGTCAAATGCTTCACAACGAAGCTGGTGACTTGGACCCTGATGTCGAGTTGGAGTTAAAAATGGATGCTCTGCTCCAAGAAATTTGGATGGGGGATGATGAGACAGAGGCAGTGTATTCGTGAAGGAGTTCGCTACACGAGGAGACTAAATTTGAAAAATTCAGAAGCAAAACAAGTAGCTTTTCCAAATTCCAAAGATTACACCATTCAGCTTCCAGCCTCAAATTTGCTCCAAGATCTCCTCTTCGTTTCAAAAGCTTTCGAGGAGTTGGCTGCTGACCAAGTTATTGAGGAGGTGAGAGCGGCTGCTTTGAATTTTCGGGATGTATTCAGCGTTCTCAAGCCCAGAGAGATTCAAAGATCTGGACACAATGGGGATGGGTTTCTCTGGGGTTGTGAGCTCAGTGGGAAGCGAGGCCACAGACCTGATGGTGGGCACTCCCGTTTTCGGAGTTTGCTTGAACTACAGCACCGTTTCCAGCTGTATTTCCGTCCCAACTCAAAACTTGTTGGTGGTTCCAGATGGTCTCACCTTTGCGGAAGCTGCCACGCTTCCAGTTGCATTTTTTTAGGCTTGGCATTGCCTTGTTAATGTGGCCCATGCTTCTGCAGGTCAAACCGTTTTGATTCACGCGGGTTCGGGAGGAGTTGGTCTGGTGGCGATTCAAATTTCAAAGCATTTGGGGCTGAATATAGTGGCCACGGCTGGAAGTCAGAAAAGGGGAAGTTTCTACGAAACCTTGATGACCGTAATGAAATAAATGCTTAAAAAATTCAATGAATTGGTAAAAGTTTATAATTGTTTGAACTTGTTTTATTACAGTGCGTTGTGGAGACACTTATTCTATTTCTCAAGAAGTTATCTGATATTTCAGGTCAACTCTAAGATATCTTGCCATTACTCATTTTTAGTATGCCACACATTTTTCAAAAACCCAACTCCATGTCAATATGTCGCTACCATTTTGTATACTCCTTCGAAATTTGTTTGAAGGGCTCAAAGACAGAAAAATGCACAACCACAGTCTATTGCGAAGGAAAAATAACGCTAGCAAAATCAGACGGAGGAAATTGTAAAAAGGAAGTATTCGCGATTACGGATGGAACGGATGGTTTCATGAGTGGCTGCGGAACATTTCACTTTGGTGGTATTCCCCGTACACCTCACAACCAAGGAAGGATTTGTATGTCTATTTTAAGGGGTATCAACCAATTCCAAATGTATAGCTTTCTGTTTAGAGGATTTGAAAGATACTGGAAACCTCAAACCAGCCAAGCACGTATCATTAAACAAAAAATTTAATAGCTTACAAATGGATAACTCATGTGGTAAAATTTTATAATATAAATCACTTCAAAAAGGAGTTAAATACATTGGTATAATTATGATGTACAGCCTGTGGAACGTTGAACGATGTGGAAGAAGAATTGTGGGCACGACAGCAGTAAAATTTGAATACCCTTGTGAGCTATTTACAAACTATATTATGAGCTGCTGCTTAAAGCAAAGCTTTGAATGTTAAGTGTTTTGAATAATATCCATTCAGGAATGGCTGCAATTGTTTTTAAAGGAGCGGGATACGCGTAACCCATTCTGTGGTAATTTTTCAGTTTAAAATCTGATTTCATCATAAAAATACTGATGAGTTTTATTTTTGTATAGGTGGCGCGATTGTAAATAACATGCATGTTATCACGCTGTAAGAAACCTTTTAGAATTAAATATACGACTAAATCTTAGATACCAAAATGGCGGAGTTAACAATTTAAAAAAATATTACATTTTAGGCTCATTGCTTCGTTGAAACGGAGCTACGGCTAGTCAAATCAAATCATCTTGCATGCCCACGTAAATGGACAAACGAAAAAACGGTGGAGTATCCTAGGTACGACCATAACAAGTCTAATTTTGTGCAAGTATTGCATGCAGAGTTTGTGAGTAACTTTAAATTTTTTAGTGATGATGACCAAACTACAAAGATCTTCCTGGACACTTCCTCAGAAACGGATAAGAGTGAGAATTCGATTAGGCTGGAGGTTGAAAGTGTGTTAGTTCACCCGTTATTTGATCGATCGTAAGTTTGAAAGATAACAATGAGGCATCCAAAGGGATTCTCACGTCACCCCAAAAATCTAATTAAAAGTTATCATATAAAATTGCATGTCTTTATAGGTATGATTTCGATATAGCCATAATAAAATTAAAAACAAAGGTCGACTTCAAAACTCCCCAAGTGTCACCAATCTGTTTGCCAAAGATTGAGGAAAGCTTCGAATATGCTGACGGAGAAAACTTGCTTGTTACTGGTTGGGAAAACCTGACGAAAATGCTCAAGCAGGGGCCAGAGTTCTCCAGAAACTAGACGTTCCATATATGAACCTCACAAACTGTAGGAAATACACTAGAGCCAGTAGTCGGCATTTGTGTGCAGGTTACATAGAAGGAAAGAAAGATGCTTGTGCCGTAAGCTTGCATTTTATTAAAAATTTAAATTGATATTTTATTAAATTACTAGCTTAAATACTAAAGGATTGTATTTCTTCCCTTTTACAGGGCGACTCAGGTTTATGCTACACATTGTTTCTGGAAAGTTTGGATGAGTAATACGTTTTGGTAGCGGATTATTAGAATGGTTATTGTTGGTTTAAGGTGGTCCCTTGATACACACTTTCCCCGGAGGAAATCAGTACATGTTGTCTGGCATCGTTAGTGCTGGAAAAGGCTGTGCAAGAAAAGGTAAGTAAACTACTACGTTGAACTTTTCTTTGATTTTTGAGACAAATTAAAAGACGGTTAAATAATAACTTCCAAACGTATGGATTTGTATTTTTGACTTGTTTCTTCCTTAGAAAACATGGGACTTTATACAAATGTCCAAGGTAAAATGACTACGAAACTATTTACGTATACTATTTTTAAGTAATTGCAAAGATAGCAGATCATATTCAATATTTGTGAATTCGTTGTTTCATAAAGAGCTCGTGCAATGGATTTACTACCATACAGATACGGCGGTCTGGTGTAAAAGATAGGTTTCTTGATTGTTCTTCAAATTAGCTGTAATTTTTATGTAATAAATTTCTAGTTCAACCCTCATTTTCTTAAAATATTGATATTTTAATAAACCCACTATTAAAAGATTTTAAGTTGATAAAGTTTCGTGTCACTTTCCTTTGTCAGCATTCTGCTAAGATAGTTTCCCATATAATTAACCATTCTTATAACTTTCATTAATATTGAGTGTGAACATAAAAGTAGCTAAAATGCAAAACATTTATAATAAACTGGCATCATAATGAATCATAGTGTATTTAATCGCATCGCTGCAGCTTGTGGTTCCTATTGGTATGTCAAAAAATCAAGACGCTTTCTGATGAATCAAGCAAACAAAGACCCAACTCTATGGCTAAACCACGTTGCCCCTTCAAAAGCGAGGCTGTTTAAATTTCTGGTGTGGTCCTTTTCCTTAGCTCCAGGCCAAGCCAACTTCGCTGATGCACAGTCCGATCGCTTGTTTTGAACTTTCGATTGCTTTAAAGGCATTTAGAATCGTGCTCGTTTTAACTATTCAGTTAGAATATCAACAAAAGAATTGACCAGAACCAGAATGGAAAGCGACGAGGACCTCCGTTGTAGTATCAACATAGTTTCACTTAACGAACTATGTGAATCTGAGGAAGATGGTTCCACTACGTCCACCGATAACGGGCAGCCGATGAGCAGGATGAGGAGATCATCGATTGCTTCAGTCCGCCATCCGAACCTGGACAGGAGGAGGGAGAGCTCGTGGATTGCCTCAGTACGCCCTCCGAACCTGTGCCAGCAGGATCAGGAACCCGAGGATGACCTCAGTACGGCGTCCGAACCTGGACAGGAGGAGGGGGAGCTCGTGGATTGCACCAGTCCGCAATCGAACCTGGGGAGTTGCGGAAGAGTTCGTGGATTGCCTCAGTCCACCCTCCGAACCAGGGCAACAGGAGGAGGAGGAGCCCTTGGCAGGTCCGAGTACTTCTTCCGATGTTGGTTCTGCAGCTGCTGGTAAGTTGAATTCAAGTCACTATTCAGTTACTAGTAAAAAAATTGTTGTTAATCAGTGACTAATTTATAAATGAATGCAAAACAGGTGCCGTCATCGCACCCGGTTTCTCCCAAGTTCGCAGAGCAGGAGAAGGTACTATCATTTAGTGGGCCTTTGCTCTACGAAGGAGTGATTTTGCATCGTGAGTTTGATCTGAAAGAGGCCGAATTCGCGTATTTTATCCACTACAAAGGATGGAATAAAAAGTAAGGCTAGTAGTTCTTTACGATCCTTTAACTTTCCTGTTTAATTGCGATTTAATTACCGTTTCCAGCCTCGACGAGTGGGTGCTAGAGCGTCTGGTGCTGAAGTACAGTGTGGAAAGTCTGAAACTCCAGAGGGAGCTGAAAGCCGAACAGGATGTTCTCGATTCTGAAAACCCAAGGAAGAAGAAAGCTAGTAAGTCGAAAAAGAAAACAAAAAATGAGCCTGTGGAAAGCGATGCTGTGACACCTGTGAAGAAGTTGGTACCTTCACACGTAGAATCTGTAAGTCGGTTTCTTGTTGATAGTTTTCCATGCATCAGTTTTTGAATGGTCCATCAAATCATGAATTTTATTTCGTTTCAGCAACGCCGCTTCAACACAAAGCAGGAGATTAAGATTACCATTCCGGAGGTTTTGAAGCACTTTCTCCTCATTGATTCTCAGCGTGTTGGTGGCAACAAAAAGGTGAGCTTTTAGGAAGGACTTTCACTTTAACGATTTGATGAACTGTTATTTAATTCGGCGTTTGACTTTTTAGGTTGCCATTTTGCCAGCTCGTCAGACTATTGAGCAGATTTTTGCTAAGTTTCTGGAAGGGAAGAACAGGGACGCAGAGACGGACAAGTGGGACTTTGACTTGTGTGAAGGTCTCCGTTCCTGGTTTGTATCTCTTCTTCGCTCTGACCTCCTGTACAATCGGGAGGAGCGAGAACAGTTTAAGAAGGTGATCCCAATTAGATTTTAATAAGATGAAGGATGATGCAATTATAAATCTAATGATCCTGGAAATTTGTAGATTCGTGCGGAAATCGAGAAGCAGGCGGATGATGTCAAGATGCAGTTGACGGACTACTACGGGGCTGCCCACCTGATGCGGCTGTTCAGTAAGTTATTAATGACTTATCAACTCGTAAGCTGGTTTAGCAATGGTTATTATTGTCTTCTTTTTACAGCTCAACTAGGTTTACATGTTGGCCGCACAACTAATATACCTCCGGAAATGGTGGAACGCCTCCAAAAGACTTCCTCCAAATTCTTTAAGTATGAATATCTATCTATTTAACTTTACCAGCTCTTTAAAAAGCATATTTTCGAGTATTGACAAGGATTTCGTTGTCGTTCTAGGTTTATGATCCAGAAGTACAACGAGGTGGCTTTTGAGAACGACTATGAGGATGCCAAGACAGAGGAGAAGACTGATTAATAACATTATTCACCTTAATATTTAATGTATTTCTTTTGCTCCATGTTAATGGTTTATGTTAATCTAATCGTAATAAAAACATGATTACTATTCTAATTAAATTTAAAATTACAAAACTTGTTTAGCATCTTGTAAATGCATTTAGTTCATTCTTCTACGGATTTCACGACTTTCAAAGCACAGCGAGAAAATCATCAAGTTTTTGTCAAGGCGGCAAATTTTAACGAGCGAAAAGAAAAATGCACCGTGCTTTTAGTTTTCCGGCTCTTTCAGAACCATTCTTCTCACAACGACATAAACAGAACAGAGCGAATAATTAATGGATGGGAATATTTTAATGAATTCATTGTGACAAGTGCTCGTTACTTGATTGAAATATTTTAATTGCTTGGCAAATCAATAGATAACTGAGTCTGATAGAAGCTGCAGGTCAGTGATCGAAGAGTCGAGGAGCTCCAGGAAATTAGCCAATATGTTTGGGATAGTGAAAACGGAGAGTTCTGTGTTTGGTCAGCGATTTTAATGAATGGTTAAAAACATTATATGATTGTTAACTTGCAATTGATGATTGATTGTTTTGCGTTTTATTTAAAAGGTCGGGGGGAGCAGTTATCAAGCAGGGGGTTCCATGAGTGGGCCAGTAGTTTCAGTGGGAGGTGAGTGATGATGACAACTTTGCGGCGGTGAAGGAGCAACTGGCGAAGGGAACTCTCCGTTGGTGATACTACTGATTGGGTGGGGAACACAGAAAACTGGTGGGACATTTCTGATAGCGATGAAGGTCTTGGTTCCGAACCAGTGAAAGAGGCGTTGTACGACAACAAATATGATGGACCCGACGATCAAGATCGAAAGCATCGCCTTCAGACTCGACGCCTTTCAAAGTCGTTTCCGGTGCAGAAGTTCAAACCTATTTCCAATCCTTAGAGCGCAAGGAACTCAGCTTTTCGAAACCGGTTAACAATTTTACGCCAAAATCCAGCTACGACCCTTGCTTCTGGAAGCCACTTTCAAGAACGCCCAAGCAAGACCTCAGTGCGTCTACTCAACTCGACGGAGGCAACTGTCATTCCAGTAATAGTGATGTGACCAAGGAATCCGTTAACTTGGCGGATGACCTGTACCTGTCAACTTCGGAGGAGGAGGATGATGATGATAGTAATAACATGGACGAGATATGTGACAAACCGCGGTTACCAAAGGAAGTGAGAAGTGTTGCTGCTGCGTGTAACCACAATTATGATGAAGATTACGACCAAAATGGAAACCGAGTGGAAAATTCTTCAAAGATTTTGGAAACTGACCAGGCGTCCTTAATCATTCCACCGTTTACACCTCCAACGTTGTTGAGCACAACTCCTTCCGAACTCGTTCCCAATCAAGATGTCCAAGCCATCTTTCCAGAGTTCAAGCCCGGTAAAAGGCTACGATTTACCAAGCTTTTTAACCGTTCTAAATCCAGATACCATCCCTTCAGGAAGCCCCTTTTAACTTCAACCAGGAGGGAATCGGAAGAAAATGGCAGAGTGGCATCTACAACACCTACAGCAGCTGAAAGTGAAAACAGCTCGTGGAGTTTGGAAGCTGGAGCTACTCCCCCTTTACCCAAATTGAACAAAGCGCTGGAAGAAGAAGTGATGGAAGCTTACAATGAGCTGGACTTTATTTTGAAGCATAATGAGAGTGAAATGGGGGTTGAAAATGACGAAAGGGAAAATGAGGGACCAGCCAAGCTGTGGTATGACATGATGGACGAGATTGGAGACTCCAATTTAATTATGAAACGAAGGGAAATGAAGCCAAAACTGGTGGAGGAAAAGCGGGAAATGAAGCCAAAACTAGTGGAGAAATTTAGGGAAAAGAAGCAAAAACTGGTGGAGAAAAATAAGGAAAAGAAGCAAAAACTGGTGAAAAATAAAGAAAAGGCACCTCCAGCTTCGACTGCGAATCGACCACCATCTCGTAAGAAGATTAAGTTTATACCAGGAATCAACGTGACGTGTAGCAGGTGCGGAGCAAAAGGTCACATGAAGACTAACAGAGGATGTCCTCTGTTCCCTAAATTTGAAGCTCCTCTTCCTTTTGTCGCCGTCAAACAGGAAGTATAATCATCATAGGAGTTTAATGAGCCGTATTCTGATATTGTTAAAAATGCCAAGATTGTTCGGAAATTGTGTCTCGAGTTGATTGAATTACATTGAATAAAATTTGTTTTAATTACATTTTATGTTGTTTATTGAGTGGTTTAAATTGTACTGAAGTTACAAAATAAAATTATTAAAAGTATATTTTGATTCAGAAGCGTACTTCTTCATATAATAATAGGAGGGCTGTTACAATCCCATTCAACATCACTTTTCAAGTCTCCAATCTCGCTTAACATGTCGTACCACAGCTTGGCTGGTCCCTCCTTCCCCATTTTAATCTCATCCGCTTCCTCATCACTTTGATGGCACCTATTATCTTGGAATTAACCACTCCAAAAGTATCAATCCCGAAATTGATGATTTCAATCGATGATGACCAAAAGAAAGCACACGATGAGAAAATGATTCTGGAAGCTCTAATCCACAAAACCAAGGCACACCCAGTTGTCGAAATTTGAGAGAAAGAACGAGAATGGTGAAATAGTAAAACAGTTGATTTGATTAATTGTACTGTGAGAAGCAGTGCAAACAAAACTTTTTATTTTACTACAAGGAAAAGTATTTTTGTCTTATATGCCTTTGGTACTCACATACCGGGAGCCGATATAAAACGCAACATAACTAAATAAAGGTATTGTAGTTATAGTTGACATGCCTGAAAGTTTTCCTTCCATCCTTGTATATCAAGATGCCTTAAGAGGTGCAATGTAAACTTAAATTAATCTGATAAAAGAAATGTGTGAAAATTAATAGCAAGGTCCCTCGAGTAGCTGCCTCATAACTTTCAACTTTATGCCATTTTTCAAGGATTGAATAATTCGTTTTTGCATTAAACATTTTAAGTTCATTATGTATGTTGAATATGAGAGAATGAATCTAACAATGCAGTGTGTGTCTAGTCGTAGAGCATGGAGAAAGTTCTTCGTTCCGTTTATGAATTGTTGAAACGCTTTATCGTATATAAGTGAATGTGTACATAAGTGTACTTACACATCTGAGGTTTATTCATTCATAATTAACAGTTTGTGTATTGTTTTTTTCGTGATACTTTTGATTTTGTCAAATTTTACAGTATACTGTGTGTATGTATACTCAATGGAAACAATAAAACATATAACAATAGTTTAACAAAAAACATTTCGTTTTCTTCTTACCCAACATTTATCAAAAAAA
>LJIJ01002459.1:0-26907 GCA_001718145.1 Orchesella cincta
TTATTGGATTGGGAAATAGGACTTTTATTGGGATTGGGAAACAAATTTTATAAAAACCCTTTTATTTCTCATTTCTCACCGAAACAGCAGGTTTTACTTGACTCTTTAGGACGAAGAACCGGAATATTCCAGTTAGAGCTCATGATTACACTCGTTTGGTTTTCTAAGCTGACACGAGTTTTACTGTGAGCAATGCTTTCAGAGTCAGATTGACGTAGTAAGTGGGACAAACTTTTATTAGAAATATAAACACTGCTAAGTGGGCTGATATATGCATGTGGTTTTACGGTAAAAGCTTTTAGGGGGTTTATATGACTAAAGTCCATTTGGGTCAAACAATTCCTAGCCCATTTTTATTATTTCGTTTACGTATTCACAATCATTTTAGATGTTAGACCTGATTGCATTGAATTTTATCACATTTCATGCTTAGCTTTAAACACAACAAGAATTTCGAAATGAAGATATTGCAACCACCATTTTTACAAAGCCAAATTTTAAAATTATGTCACTATTCTGAATCTAAAAATACAAACTAATCGACTTAATGATAAGTTTCAAAATTACGGCAAATAACATTAGTTCGCATGTTGTGAACTTTCTACAATTTAACAAAGTATATGAAAAATTCCACATCACTAAAACAAAACGTAACAAAAAATTATCCTATGGGGCTCCCTGAGAACAAAGATTTACTTTTTTACCTCTATCAGATTTTTGCTCTATCAAAGGTTCAGTTGTGAATGAAATGAAAAATAAAATGAATAGAGTCGATAAGCCTCATCTCCAAACTTGTAGCCATTGAATGTGCTCTTCCTCCCCTTTTTCGTGTGGATATTTATCGGCTAAAAAAATCGTTACAAACAAGTCAATAAATGAGTATTATTGATGTAGCGAAGATTACGGAAGGCTCATTGTGGTTGTAGATGGGACACTGGATTTGGTTACGCGGTGCGGCTCCACCTCGACCTCTTTCCTCAGAATTAGGTATCGTAGAGATGCGCAGCGTTTCTTCTTTGACGTAGACCTTTGTTGAATGACGTGTTATTCACGACAGGATGAATTCACTTTTTGGCCTTCGTGCACCTGAACTAAATAATGACTGCCTCCACGTAGCCCCGGCAGGTTCGTCGAATGACATCATAAATGAAGTGGAGATACTCAATATAGTTGTCCTCTCTGTGTCTTTCTTCAGAATCAATGAGGTATCCGTGGTGTCAGCAAAAAGATAGTTGGAGAGGAACTCTTTGTAAACCCCGTGAAATGGAATCTTCTCAATTGTGTCGTAATCAGCCTTGTTTTCATACCAATAGTTTATTTAAAAAGTTCCTTATAGACTAAATTCTTGTTCAGGAAGACGCTGAGCGAGTCAATCAGAAGTCGTCCAGGATTCCCTTGTACGTGTAGTCAACGTATGTGGCGCTCCAAGACCGGGGTAGGGTTGTGCTACGACTGAATCTGTTTCCACATCGCTGAGCTTCGCGTTGGAGAGAATCGGACTGTAGAGTTTTCAGATTTCAAGATAGGTGTTATTGATTTCCTTCAACGGGTGGGTTAGACGATGTGTCAGCGATGTATACTCCACGTCTGGTCTGTGATTCCAATCACGGATGAATGCAGTTATCATTGGCTACTTCCCTGTGGACAAGCTTCCATTGAGAATTAAAACCGCTTCTATCATTGGTACTTCTCTCTGGTCCAGCCACATTCGCTGATTAAGTGGTTTTTTTCATTGGCTACTCCACTGCGGTGAGGCTTCCATTGTGAATTGAAGCAGCTTTTATCATTGGGTACTTCCCAGCAATGGCAATCTATTTTATGCTGGAACCACCATCTCCGTATTCGTCAATTTGCACGCAAGTTGTACAACAGCCACTTTTGGAGACTCAAAACTCATTTTTTATGGTGAGGTCACCATCTAGGTACGCTCTTCGATGTTTGTAAATGCAGAAAGCCTAATTTTAAAAAAGCTATAGGGATTCAAGTATGCGCCTAAAAAAGTCAAAAAGATATAGACTTCTAACTTGAATAGTTTCAAAAAAATTTTGCTTTCATTTGAAAATGTTTGGAATACAGGAGCTTCAACACAGGAGCACTTGGGTACACCAACGTTTTGGAATTAGGGCTTCACACCGTAGAGTGAATGATGACCATATTTATTTTAGATACGTAAGAATGTGACTTTTGAGTGTTTAAATTGAAGCAGAATACGACGAGTAAGCTTTTTTCAAAATAAGTATGATTTTTAAAAACAAAGTGCTGCCCTTTTATGGGCACAGTTCACAGATGGAATCAAATCAAGCGTTTTTTTCCGAATTTGCCTTTTTTTTATTTATTAAGCCTTAAATGTAGAGAGAGGAAAGTTGTAGAGTCGTAAAAATTTTTCTATTATATTGACTACAGTTGAATATGTTTTTAAATTTCATTCAATTATTGCATTTCTGTGCAGATGAATTCATATTAAGTCCCTGTGACCAAAACCTCTTGAGTAGTCTCTCTTGTGGCAGTTGCACTATTAGTAAGCAACTAGTAAGCTACACGATATGAAAAGTAAGGGGAATGCCTTTGGAAACAACAACAGAAATAAAAAACACCCAAATATAGCGCTTGCAGGAAACTTTTTGAAATTGACAACCAGATAGTCCGCTAATTGAAAATATTTGCAGCGGCACCATAGCATTCCCTCAAAACTATAAGATAGAGCAGAACCAACTTGCTTCCACAAAAACCACAAAAGCCTTCCAAGAAGCAAAAAAGCAACGAAATCTGCTAACAGTGGAAAAATTGCAAGTATTACCACAAACAATCCAGCTACCTTGATCGTGCTGTATGTTCGAAAAATCTCTTTTGCCTTATCAGAATAGAATTTTGGAACTCCAAAAATTCTTCCAACAAACTGAATAGCATTATCTATTTTTGTGGAATCCACCTTATTTTTGTTTTCAATTTTCTGCTTTGTAGTTTCATACAACTCATTCATTTTTAGCATTAGTGTTTCCTCAAAACTATTACATCCCTCAAAATCTGTAAAGGTAAAACAGGCCTGCTTAAATTTCTCCACAATATTTAATTTTGCAACGTCATAAAAAGCGACGAAATTAGCAACAGTTACTTTCTGATTAAAGGCAATAAAATTATCAATTTCTGACCGAATCATTAACAGACTTTTGTTTAAGGATGCTTTCAACATAGGTTTAGTATTTTTGGAAAATTCCATTTCTAAAGCTTGTTTTAATCGCTGACTTAAATCAGCAATGATTGCTGTTTCCTGTAAGTATTCCTTCTTTTTTGTACATTCGGCATTAAATTGTGCAAGCAAGTGGTTTTTTAAATCATGAATAATTTGAACCTGCGCCAATTTTGTTTCCGGATCGTGGGTACTTAGGGCTTTTTCCAGCTCAAAACTGTACAACCGGATGCATAAATCGTACTCCATCTGACACAATTCTTTAAAAGTTTCTTTGTGTTTTAAAATTTCATTGATAACATGCTCATAATTCTGGAAAAGTTTTGCCTGTAAATCTATTTTGGCATTGGTAATTTCAGTGGCGCTCAAGTTTCTCGGATTTTTTAGCAGCTTTTCAACAGAAATTTTTGACAACTGCTCTAGAAACACGATTAATTTATCTTCTGCTTCTACTTCTTTTGCATACACTCGCAGGTTTTTTAAGTGCTCATCAGCAAGATTTTTGATTAATTCCGTTCTGTTCTGATTTTTTTCAGAAAGTTGTTTCTTGTAGGTTTCAAGTACTGAGCAGTAAATTTTATCGATGGATTTCTGTAACTTCTCTTGATATTCTTTATGAAACTTTTGACTACCAGGTTTGATCTTTTTATCATATGCATTCATGAGATCTAAAGACGTCTGAGTGTGAAATGCTTTTAACATAGATTCGTCCATAATGAACGGCAAAGTAATCTTCAAAAATTTATCAAATTTGCGTTCATATTTGCCAGCAAAAATTTCCACCATTTCGTCCAGTAATTTCCTGGCACCTTCCCGGTTTTGCTGGTTTGTTTCCAGTTTCGTATTCAGAAAAGTTTGCAGCTCAGCTTTCATCACAGAATCCAGCTCTTCATCGTTCTGTTCAGGACATCTTTCAAGCATCAGTGATCTAAAATGAAAAAAAATATTAAAAGTATTAAAACTTCTGGTCATAAATCTAGATAAATAAATTGAGCAAATATTGTAGAT
This sequence comes from Orchesella cincta, assembly GCA_001718145.1. Classification (NCBI taxonomy): domain Eukaryota; kingdom Metazoa; phylum Arthropoda; class Collembola; order Entomobryomorpha; family Orchesellidae; genus Orchesella; species Orchesella cincta. The sequence goes on from LJIJ01002459.1 coordinate 4,196, forward strand.
AAAAATACTAACTTCAAAGTTTCCGTTGCCAGTTTTACTATCAAATTATCATCATCATAGAACACGTGAGAGTTCTCATCTAAATTTGAATCTACAACGTCGCCCATGTCCTTGTCCCGAAATGCATGTTTTAGTTTTGATTGGAAGATGGTTACTGTTTCCTTTCGAAAGTCCCACTTACGCCCTTTGAAAGGCGTCGAATCAGCGTGAGAACTCCCAGACATGTTCCCTATAAAGCAACAAATTTTAATTAAATGCAAATTATTAATATGGTTTCGTATAAAATTAGTAGTCGTTACCTTTCAATCTGGTTTTTTGTTGCCGTTCTTATTCAAATTTCACAAAAAGAAATTTTTTAAAGCTGATGCTTAAGTTAAAACTTGATACATGTAAAGCCAAGCGACTACTATCTCTCAAACTCGGACCATTATCTTTTTTGGAGTGTTATCTACACTGTTAAAATGTTACTGAAATAAAGTAAATATTGGCGAAGCACAAAATAATCTGACTCACGAACGTTCCACGTATGCTTCACCTTCATATTTTGTTTGCGCAAACAAGAACATCATGAGTAGTATAGCAGCAATGTTATCTCAACTGAAAATGCTTGTTGTCAAAAGTATTTGTTTTTTAACGCGTTACCAGATTACCAGGCTATTATTCTTTTTGTTGAGAATCCTATCCACTTAATTTGTCCAAACTCTTCCCCAACGAGAGTTTTATGATGCCTGATTGATGCAAATATTCTATCTAATCAACACTTAACTATCATTCCTACATAACTTCAACATTTACCTTAAAATCATTCCATGTTTCATGTATTTTCCTTTGATTTATTAATTCTCACAATAAAAATTCATACAAACATTCAATTTTCAGCATTTCATTCAAATAGTTTCAACTGATCTTCAGCGAAGGAGGGAGGAGACGGAACCGGAACCCAAGCCAGATTTTCAGAAGAGGTTGACATTGACACCAAAGTACGCAGCAACGGAGGCAAAAGCAGCACCGAGAAGGAGATGACGGCTGGCGTATCCGGTGACCATTGTTGCTCCAGTGGTGGAGGGAGATCAGTAGGACCGTAATCCCTAAGTCAGCCGCCTTTTCATTGCAGTATTTCGGCTTGATCAGCACTAGCACCATTTCTTCTTCCCTTTCTCAAATCATCACACTTGATCCCAATTTTTTCAGCTTCCTCTTTCTGTTGCGCCGTTTTGCATCCTTTGGACATGGCTCCAGGGGTGCCATCATCTTTGGCGCCTTTGAGTGATGAGACAGAGTGTGTTATTTACGCCAATAGTCTTCACAGTCTCTCTCCGTCTGTTTCGTTTCGTCAGCACATGGGGTCGGGCAGTAGAAGCACTTGATGCCTGCAACAGAATAAAAACAATTTAAGTTCTACTTATGATGATTTCCACCCTATTTTAAATGTACCTTGAGCCGACTCCATGCTGAGGAGGAGAGCCCCAAAGACGACCATCAGCGCCAGAGTAGTAATCAACTTCATCGTGGACGAGCACCTGAGCCTGGAAGATCCTTATCAAGTTGAGTTGTTCCTTGCCACACAGCTGACAGCTCCAGAAGACTGATTTCCTGGAGAATTATGACTTTGTAAAGATACAAACGCGCTTAACTTGATAATTGAGCAGTTAACTAACGATTTACAAGATAATCCCACAGTGTACTTCACAAATGACTGGAAACCCATCTGGAATGGAAATGATTACGTAAACAAATCAGATTCTTGTTGAAATGTGAATAATTTGAATTCCCGCCTTGGCTAAAACTAGATGATTTATATTGTTTCCATGTAATTATGCAATAAACTATCAAAACTATAATAAAAGTTAAATGTTTCATTTATTCAAAAGATCATGATAATTAGGTCCAGCTCAAGCTACAGCGAACAGCATAACCTTGCCCCTGACTCTCGTATGGAATGGTGTAGGTCATATCCATCTGCTCATGACGCTCCCAAACGGCTGGAACCAAAGGCTTCTCCAGTCCTCTTTCGATAAGCGTCGAGACCGACTTCCTAACATCTTCCAAAGCTGAAGCGTTATCCTCTCCCCCTTTCACAGCACCGTTGACCACCGTCATGAGCCCCATTTTCAGAACATTTGCTGCCAACTTGGCTTTGGGGCTGGGAATCGGCTTACGAACTTCTTCCACGCAAAAGGCAGCGTCGCACGGATCCTGGAAGGAGATAAGGACCTGACTGGGAAGTCGAAGGAAGCTTTCCTCAGTAAGAATCCGCGGCTGAGGCTCGAACAGCTTCAAAATGAATTCTCTATCAGAGCAATTGCTCCCCACAAGGTCATTCAACCGCTGGCGAGTGATTCCTGCAAACTTTTTCAACTTTTCAATCACTGTGGTTGAGTTCCGCTCGAGGAAATCTTGAAAGGAGTTCGCTGGGTCGATGATGAATCCCCTTCTTTGAAGAATCTCCCTTGTTCCAACAATTTCTGGAATCTTGAAGTCCTTTTCCTGAACGAGCTTCCAGCGATCCTCAGAAACCCGAGCAAAAGCCAATTTTAAGCTGTCAACCTTCTTAATCCTGTTGATAACTTTGGTAAAAGCTCGAAACATGGAGAGATTTGGAAATCCTGCTTCCTCCTCTGCTACCGCGGCACAGATCGCCTCAATCATGGCGCTTCCTCCCTTGAAATCCTCCCCCAGAACGAGAGGTTTGTACCAGAATTTGATGAGGCGAACCAGCGTGTGGGTGAAGCTGTCCTGACTCTTCATAAATTTGATTTGTTTATCAACAAAGCTGGGATTAAAGACGTAAGATTCATTTTTCGGATCTTTGACCATCCTCCTCATCACTTCGGACTCGTCCATGATATTCGTTGCTGGGAGGAGATCCACCTCAATCCCATTTTTGAACTGGAAGCTGAGGGAGCGCTTCTTCCGCTCAATTTCCCCTTTGATTTGGAGCTGGTCTTCGTGGAGGGTGAGGAGAACTTCAAAGTCGGCTAGAACCTTGTCCAAATCTCTGCTTGGGTCGAAATCGTTGATAACCACGTGCAAATCAAGGTCACACTCAATCACATCCGTTTTCTTTCCGAAGCTGCCCCCGAAGTAGACTCGAGCGACGGAGAAATTGGAATGACGCTTCAGCTTCTCGAACACCTGAAATCAATAGAAATTCATGACACAAAATGCTTATCAATCTCTTAAATCTCAAATGTTAACCAAAATCAAAACCTGATTTCCCAAAAGAGCTCCTTCCCGATAGAATCCATCCGGACTCCTAAGTTTCTGTCCAAATGTGGTCAGCGCAGCATCCAAATTACGTTGTCGCTCCATCACGTGCTCGAAAATCACTGAAAAACGAAAAAAATACTTTCAAAATTAAAAATCTGAGTGTCAATCAACATGCACGTGAACTCCAGCACTTGTAAAGGCTTTTACAACCCAAAAATGCTTTTAATTCCCACTGTCTCACTTCGCCCCAGCTGAACCTTGCTGAACAAAGGTAAAAACGCTTTGTGTTCGTTATGCAACTTTTTCATGCAAAAAATGAATAAATATTGCTCACAATTGTAATTTAAAATGTCAATGATTTGTTTTCTTTCACGTATTCACAGAACAGAAACTTAGTAAACTGATAACTAGCTCAACAAAATAAGACTGATTGTGAGTGATACAATTTCTGACTATCAAACTTGCTTTCAACTCAAGGACAAGTGAGAATGAGCGAGAAATTTGCAGGTGCAAATCTGTAGAAGTAGGCAGAGTCAAGTTGTGGTCATTTTATTTAACACGATATGAAAATTATGCAATAAAAATATATTTTACATTTAGCAAAACCGGTTTTTACAAAATGATCAGCCAGACATCACGTGTTTGGTGTAAGGCAATGTCATGATTTCATCCACTCTACAATATTTGTATTGTACGTTAAATAAATTACCTTTCCTTGAAATATTAACGGAAAAATATGTATCTACTCGAATCTTTTGAAGGCAGCCAAACCCCATTGTTTTTATAATCACAATTGAATCTAAAAAATGAGCATAAAAGCGAGGTTGATCTACACAAGGCCAGGCTGTTATTCTTATCTAATAAACTGAATTTAAAAAGCAAATATTATAGCTAACGAATCGTTTGGAATCCAATGTTATTTTCAGTGTAAAATATTTCAAGCATAAACATGTATTCACCCTTTTTGCTTGTATTTTTTCAATTATTTCTGCATGTTCGCGGAAAAACTGCGTATATTCCGGTAATTACTTAATCCCGAAAGTTTATTTAAAAATTATTCTAAATCTCGTTAACTTTACCAAATTATTAAGGAACGTATAATTGCTTGGACACCTGAAATCTACCCGAAATTCCAGTGTCACAAAGGCTACGACCAGTTGGCGACTGATGGAGGAGGTGAACGAATTCTCAGAGAATTAGCAACTCGCGTTTGTCTGGAAAGTATGGCTGGCTGCTATAAACGTTGTATTCTGGAATATTTGGGAATACTTCAAGGAACTTCTGTTGTCGATGAAGGGACGCAACATTATGGGAAAATTTATTTTGAGCCGGAAGATTGGATAGCGGAAAACCTAGCCTTTTTGCTATTTACTGCCGAGGAGAACGATTCCGGAAAGAAAATTGCAAATGGACTTTATACAAAGTGCAGTGCCCCAAGTAAGTTTTTTAATAAAAACGAACATGATCAAATGAAGGCTTTTTTAAATCGAATTATCAATTATTTTCCAGTGCAAAAACTAAATGAGATGTCGAAGCCGCCAACTTGTCATGAACAAAACGAGCTGTATTTATGCATGGAGAAAGCAATGGTAAAAAATTAAAATATTTTAGGTATTTAAATACAGTAAAAAAATATTGTTTTATATAGAATTGTCCTGGTGTTCAGTTTGAGAAGAAAAACCTCGTCACCAAAGCGTGTTCTTTTCAAGACCATCCCTTTCACTACTATTCTGATAAAGCTGATGCAATTTTGTATCGATTATACAACGAGACTTACCCAGATGTCTCGTGTCACCCCGGCTACGATTCCGCAGCAACTTCCAACGCGATTTCAATTTTATCCAATTTTTGTTCGAGATCTTTACGTGGTTGCTTCAAACGGTGCTTATTTGAACAGCTTGGTGTACTGGAATATATTATGCAACCGCAATTACAACTGTATAGAATTGGTTTTCGGAGGGAAGAGGATATTGCTGAGTCCCTCCAGTTTTACTTGTTTCCTACAGGGAACAGCCAATTAGGCGAGAAAATTGCGGACCAAATTACAAACGACTGTGAAAATTTAAGTAAGTCCTTTTAATAAGAAATGGAAAACAAAATTAAGATGGATTATAAATCTGGATTTATTAAATGTTACAGTTGAAATGTTCAGTGATATGATGACACCACCATCCTGCAAGGAAGAGAATGAGTTATACATGTGCATTGAGAAAGCGATGGTAAGAAATTTTAATTTTAAAAATTAAATTTTAAATTTTACAAATATCGAGAATTCAATTCAATTTTATTCTAATTTGTAGGGCTGTCCTGGAAAACCTCTCCAGAAAGGAATTTTGATGACAAAAGTTTGCACTTTGGAACAAGTCGAGTATTATGACGTGCCAGAAGTAGAAAACAAGGACGTTGCGGATTAAATGCTATGAAAACCATTGCGTTAAATGAATAAATCCTTTCCGTTAAATTACTAAAACACTTTGCGTTAAATCCAACATGAATAAACAGGTTGTAATTGGGGTTTATTTATCATAAGTTAACCTTTGCTTTATACCAATCGAAATAATTTTAACTCAAAGGCAATCGTTGATCGAAAGAATTAAATGAGTTTATTTCTTACGACAATTCAAAAGGAGGTTAGTACAAATTTTTACATATAGCATAATACTTTGGTGAATATTGCCGAACGCTAACAAATTATTCCAAATCGGAGAAATTTCTTAGCTCTGTGGAATATTAGTATTGTCGTTAATCCGCTGTATCCTTGGCTTGCTCTGGATAACGGTAATGCTCCACTTGTTCCAAGGAGCATACCGTAGTCATAAGAGTGCCAGTTTGGAAAGTCTTTTCAGGACAGCCCTTCAAAATATGTTTTAAAAAAAATTTAAAATTCAGTTTAAAGATAGTTTAAAACTTTCGAATTTCATACCATCGCTTTCTCAATGCAAAAATACAGGATATTTTCTTCTTCACAAGATGCTGGCGTTGTCAAATCGCTAAACATTTCCACTATAACAGAATTTTTTCAAATTAAATTTGTTTGAAATATGAAGAAATTTTAAAACTTATAAAACTGTACAAACTTTGATGGTCACAGTCATGTAAAATTCGACTCGCCAAGTTCTTTCCCAATTCGTTACCTCCCATGGGAAATAAATAGAATCCAAGGGATTTGCCCATATCTTCATAGATTCGGAATCGGAGGCCATGCATTTGGTGTTTCGGTTGTGTAATACTTTCCAGCACGCCAAGCTTTTCAAACAGACATCGTTTAAAACAGCCGTTTAAAGAACGCGCACAAGAATGGGATATAATCGACATAGCCTGGGAAGCAGCAGCAGCATCATATCCATTATGACAAGAGACGTCTGGGTAGCTATCATTATACAACGCCCATTTATCCACCTCATCAGAAAAGTGGTGAAACGGAATGTCTTGAAAGTTACAAACTTTCGTGAGAAGGTTTCCCATTTCAAGGTCAATACCATCGCAATTCTACAAATAGTTTTTTTTTATTAAAATATATTTAAAAATAAAAACTTATTTGTTTAAATAATTTTTTTAACCATTGCTTGCTCGAAGCATAAATACAGCTCGTTTTGTTCTTGGCACGTTGGTGCTGTTGCCATCTCATTTAATTTTTGCACTGAAAATTAAATACAAAATAAATTAAAAACCAGTTTAAATAAAATGTTTTTGCTTTTTCTAAAACCTACTTGTATCACTGCACTGGGTAAAGAGCGCGCTTGCGATTTTCGTCCCAGAGTCATTCTCCTCTGCAGTAAATAGCAAATATGCTAGATTTTCTGCTATCCAATTTTCTGGTTCAAAGTACAACTTTCCATAATGCTTCGAACTTACGTCGACCTGGGACGTTTCTTGGAGTATTCCAATATATTCCAAAATGCACCTTTTGTAGCAACCAACTGGCTTGTTGGGACAGACGTGGGTGGCCAACTCGCGAAGTACGCGTTCGCCACCTCCGTCAGTAGTGAATTCGTCGTAACCTTTGTGACATTAGATTTTAGGGTAGAGTTCTGGTGCCCAGGCGATTTTGCGATCCTAACATATTTAAAAAACATTTGCTCAAACTGTTTTTTGAATTAATTGTTTGAAAGTAATACTTATTCGTACCTGCTTCTCCACAGTTTCTCCGCAAATAAGCAGAAATGGAGAAAAATATGAGACTAAACGAGAAAAAAACATTATAAGTTTTGGCAATAATCTAACTCGTTCAGATTAGCCTCAGTTTTATGATTAATCATTTAATGATAATGGGAGCAGTTAGAAACTAATGTTCAATTATTAAACAAAAAGCAGTTGAAGTTTTATTTAAAATAATAATCCTATAGACAAACGAGTAAATGTGGCAGAGGAATTTTTTATGATTGCCATTTCCAATGCAAAACAAATGACAATGTATTTACATAAAAATATGGGAATACTGTATAAATCAATAAAGCTCCATAAAACATTAAATATAGTTGAATATTTGACGTTTTACACCTACCTTACAGCTTGTGTCCATCCATCCATCATAAAAGTACTCTTAATTTCCATTTGTAAATTATATTTCACACTCAATGGTACTTGCCCTTCCGTTTAGATTGTTTGGCTATGCAAAGTCATACAGTTTAACCACTTCAATTAGCGATCTTGACAAATAACTTCAACTTCAATTACGTTAAAACCCAATTAGCGTTATTATTTATTTTGTTATTCCTCAAAACATTATGTTTTTATTTCAAAGCTACCGACAAAGTCGTAAATTGCTCTTAGAGTTTTAACCATTTAATAATAAAATGGCCAGCCGTCATACTTTTATCATAGTTCTAGGGCTAGTTTTAACTCTTTTTAGGTTTTCAAGCGCAATTAAAACAGAATTTATTTTGTCTCATATGAACTGGCTATTTGATTTCGACAACTGTTTCAATTTTGTTTTTGCTTGGAACGGAATACAGTATTTACCTGAGAATTCTGAGTCATTGAAAACTGTGCCAGTTGCTTATTACAAAAGCTTGTCATCCCCGATTCCTTCTCTATTTCAACGATGGACTGCTTGCCAAACCCTCTCGTTCATCATGAACTTTGATTACTATTCTGATAGTTATCAAAATGCGTTGATTTTAGAGAAAGCGTACGTATATCTGGGATTTGACACGGCGTGGTCTTGTATGCACCAAGGGAAAATTTGCAGAGAAGCCACATCCAGTCAATTTTTGCCTAACGATCCATTTGGACCCCCACTAGTTAGTTTTACGAAGCCTTTGGCAACACATCCCCTTCTTATCTTTTACATTATTCCGCAAACTTCTGAAAACTACAGATTTAAGCACCTATCCCAAACGTATGTTCACTCTAGTCCTTTTCACCAAATTCCATATAGAATAACGTATCCAGTTGCTAAAACGAACGTCTTTGGTGAAAAATTAAATTTGAATGTCATTCGAAAAAATTGCTCTAAAATAACTTTAATGTGTAAATATTGCGAAGATTTTAAGCCAAAAAACTATCCATTTACGGATATTTCGATTCAATACGAATTTGAAAACTTTCGCAGAGTGATGTTGACTTTATATACAAATGCAACACTTGATGGCAAAAATTTAACTTATTTTAAACTGCTAGCCTACGATGAAACTGACGAGACACTTGGCAAAACTTCTCTCAACATTTTGCAGGAGATTCAGAATTCAAGATCAACATCCAGTGTTTTAGCAAAAAGTCGATATTTAGACGAAATTCTGTTGTCAATACTTTTGGAGAAAATGAAAGTTCCAGATCATTCTATGTGGAAAAATTGGATTACACCAAAACGACATGATGCCCCAGTAGTTGGAATCGGATCGTCTCTTGCATTGAGTTACAATTTTGGCACTCTTCGAATTGGGTCACAAGCTTTTAACTTTATTACCTGCTTTTCTAAAGAACCATCCTTAAATTTTGCTATTTATTTGCAACCTTTCAATTTGTACGTCTGGTTAGTGTTATTAGCTAGCATTTTAATTTCGGCGATCACTATTCGAAAAGCCGTTGCAAATTTAATGGATAAAACGGTCAGTGCTTCGTCACTAATTTTGGCGATTGTTGCTATGCATTTAAATACTATTGTAAATTCCAAAGAACTGGGAAATCGGCGGCTTCGAATATTCTTCACAGTTTGGCTCCTTTCTTCCATCGTGATTAGTAATTCATACAAAGGGGACACCTTTTCCAAAGCTACTGCTCCTAATGACATATTTAAGCTTGAAAGATTTTCCGAACTTGTGGACTTCAAACTGTTTTCAAAACTTACATATACTAAACATTACAAATTCGTTGCACGTGGAATTAATTGTACAGATTTTGGAGACAAGCTTCTCAATATTTTACAGGATGTTGTAGGAAGACATGATATTAGCGACCTGCAAATTGCAGTTGCAAATCGCAGGGATTGGAAGGACATGAGTTTTATGGGAAATTATAATATTAAATTGAAAGAGGATCGGATGCTGGCTCGTCTGATGGCTCATACAATTCCAGTAACTAGAGAACCCACTGGTTTAACTGTTAGAAGGCTTATAAATCAATGTGATAAGACGGCTTTTGTTGGAAGAGAACAAGAAATTAAGGAGTTAACCGTTGATTTGCGTAATGGTTGCGATTCAATGTTCTACAGTGGGAAGCATCCATTTGTAACAAAGACATCGATATGGTTTGTTCAGCATAGTGGAGGAAACTATATGAAAAACAGGATGAGATACTTGGAATATTCTGGAATTTACGGGTTTTGGAAAAGGTGGACGGAGAAAGCTATGGAAAATTTGAAAAGACCGTGCTCTACCAGAAGGAGTTTACAGCCGATTTCGCTTCAGTCTAATATTGTAGTTGTATTTTATATAATTTTTTGTGCATACACGCTTTCGTTAATGATGTTTGTTGTGGAAAGGATCCCAAAAGATTGTATGTTATAGTAAATATAAAAAACACCCTGAACACTTACCGTCTGTTTTTTCGCTAAACCGTATACTTTTTAGAGGTACAGGCAACGAAATCACTGATACAGCATTTGTTATTTCGAATACATACCATAGGAGGCCGCCAATTGTTCGACCTAAAATTCTAACATGGAATAGATAGGAACGTCCTATCGATATATCGGTTTGTTATCAAAATAAAAATATTTCTTGAACTGAATATCTCTTACAATTCTCCATTAATTTATAATAATTAGAAGTCTTCTGTATGAACTTATTGTATTGTATTGTTTGATTTTTTCACGGTTGTCTACCACCGGACGGAAAGGAAGAAAGAATAGGTCGGACTTTTACTTGTCGTCAACAGTAATGTAAATTTTGCAGCATCTTAGAAAACGAGGGTTATTATAGTTCACCCGAGAATCATATATTGGGTTAAGGGTGTTAGTGGGCAACAAAAAACGATCTTTGCCAATTCCGTTCGCACAGGGGCCGGATTTACATAGATTTGTACAAAGCAACTTAGTTTGTGAGTGGACAGAATGTTGAGGAGAAACCCGTTCTGGGAATGGTTTACATACGCGTTATTATTGCAATAGGGATAATCCCGATCTGATATTTTCAATTTTTGATTAGCTTTATATAGGTTTTGTGACAAAATAGTGGGCATTTGTAGCGGTTCCACGATGTAAAATCCTTGGTCGCCCTTAAACGAGAAATATAATAAACACATTTTTGTAATTTGTGGCAAAGATACAGATCGATATTTTTTACTTACCTCAAAACGATTCAGAATGATAACACTTTTTGATTTGTTGGGATGAATATTTAAAAGCAGTTGTTGAGCTTTGGTAAAAATGTCCGTTGAATATATCGGTGTATGAGAGGTTATGCATAGGAAACTTGTATATACTGGGAGCCCACAAGTTCAAATGAAGACCGTATATCTTTACCATGGCTCGAAGTTCTTTCGGCTTTAAATGATTTAGTAGCTCACAGCATCCGGTTGACCAACGTAATACCATTTGTGGTTTATGATTTTATGTTGCTTTCCTACGCTAAGTACTAAACTCACGTTGTAAGTATGCTCACTGATGTGGTTATCCAGAATATTACTCTATTTGCCATCCTTCACACGATAAAGACTAGGAATCGATTTTAACAAAAATGCTGGATAGGAATGTTTTTCCAGTATGAGTATACATGGCTCCAAAACACACATGAAGTATAGGCAATACTATTTTGGACACGAAAATAAATAGTTTTGAGGGAAGCCAAGCATTGCCGGTATTACTAAAGATTTTTTTTGTACCCGATCGATTGCCGTGGTCACTTCCTGTCAGACTATTCCGTCATGTCCAAGATACTATCATATCCCTAACAATGTTCAATAACAACAATTTAGTTTATACGACGCGAGGAGCTATCTAAGTATACTCAATACGGTAACCATGTTTGATAGAAAACCAAAAACTAGAAGGTTTGACTTAAAAAAACACAGCATAACTATTATAGACTTCACGTCGACAGTATTGCCTGGGAACAATACTCCGCAATAGTCCTGAAATTTTTTGATATTTTCTGCGTATACAATTCGTAACAAACAACAATCGCTTGCTATTTTTGGCTTTGATAGCATTTTTATGTATACAAAAATGCAAGTTTGAAGGCACAGAATAAGATCTTAATGCCAACTCGAGGTGTTAATAACACAATGCCTTCGTCTATCAGCGCGCTATTTATTTTGTCACAGTTGTGTTTATCGACAATTTGTGTGCAAGAGCTCTCCAGAAGACTTAACTTTGGATCTAGTTTAAATATGTTCCAGGATTGTTTACTGCACATAATTCTCAACCGTTTCGAGGTAAGTAATACAATTTATTTCAATTTGTTTGTAAAACTGAGTTTATACTGATAAATCACCGTTTTTCTGAATTGCTTAGGGGAAGTACAGGTTTTTTATCATAGATCCGCTACCGAAACCGGTTATTTTATCACAACACCGATATAAAGGCGGATCAGACATTGGATTAGACTATCTTATTTGCAATAATAGGCGATACGTAAACCAAACTCGGAACGGCTTTATGTTCGACACTTTGCCACCACACAAGCAGACATGTTTGTTCAAATTTTTGTGAAGTCTGACCCTTGTGCAGCTGCGATGCCATTAATCAGTGATAACGCCGTTCAACTGCCCAGAAATACCTTCAATCCAATATATGATTATCGGGTTGACATTTTTCATTTCGGTGGAGACAAATTTAGTCATCCTCGAAAATAAATATTTGACCAAAATGCATAATTTTTATCAAGTGGGAAATGTTCATCAAGCATATATCCATCCCACCAAGCTAATTTTTTGGATTAAATATTTCAAACTGAAGGTAGGTTATAATGCCTACAAAGTTTATCAAACTTCTGCGCTCATTTGCATTTTGAGGGAAGCTACCTACTTGGACCTCGCAATTCTCTGTAATATGTATCGAAAACAACCTAATGAGCTTAAAGACTGTCTAAAATCGAATACCCATTGTATGAAAAAGTACTGCAGTTTAATAGCTTAACTGAAAATCTCGAATCATTAGAACGGTTGCGTCTGCGGTGCTCCAAACGAGTAGTCAGTTATATAGGTGAATTTATTCCGAAATATCAAGCAACAGTTACATTCGTGAATGGAAATCAGCAGGATACGATGTTGAACCCATTTTATTTGGAATGGTATACAAAACTCGACAATTGTTTACAACGTTCCTGTTCCCTTTGGAGATGATTACAAACTCTCAGCAGTTCAGTTTTTCATACGGTACGAAACCATTGAATTTATTACCTGTGCACCTTTCTTAGAAAAGGGATTGTTGTCACTAATGGGATACTTTAGTGCATTCGACATTGCAGCCTGGATAGCAATTGCATTTGGATTGCTAATCAGCAGTTTTACTTGGCTTTACATTAACAAAACAACAAAAACGCACCAATTATTTGATGCGCTACCATTTTTCAAGATACTCCTGGGACAATCGACATCCTACATACATAAATGTCGTTGGATAACTGGTGGTTGGGTTCTTGCAGGACTTTTTCTTACATATAACTACCAAGGCAATAATATTGACCAACTCACATCTCCGTTGCCTGTAAAGAAGCTAGAAACGTTTGAAGGAGATTTTTAGTAATAACCTTACGGTCCTGTCGCTCCCAAGAAATCCGCTAGAAGTAATCGTTCATTTGGTTAGAATTGAAAATGGAACTGAAAGTGGAGGCGGAAATTCTGAAGTTGTATTTTATCCCGTCTCAACTAACTATTTCAGAAACATATATACGGAAACAGGTCAACCAGTCTAGTAGTGAAGCACAGAGAGCACTTTCAACGTTTGTTCATACTCCGCATACCGCAAAAGAGCTTGAAACCATGTTGCATTTTGATTACTATGTAGACAGAATATCAAAATGTAAAAATGATGTGTTTATTGACTCAAGACGGTTTGTGAACAGATTGCGTTTGAAGTTGAAAAGTAAACAATTAAGTGATAAAAATATTGCCACTAGCAAAACACCCTACGGAACTCGATATCAATTTTGGCAAATATATAACGTGGACACACCACCCATAACTTATAGTAGACGGTTTATGTCATTGGTTCAATCTGGATTGATTCACCTATGGAAGGAGTGGAAATTTCGGATCGATTCATGGAATATTACTGTGCTTTCTGCAAAAGCCGAAACTTTAATGTCAGCAAAAGCACTGTCGTTAGATGATAACATAGTTGTTGTGTTTTATCTGCATTTTTTCCTGCAAACAATATCATTGGTATTTTTACTTGTGGAATGCCGAACAATTGCAATGACCGAATTGATTCGACTGTTGCAGAGGATTATAAATACAATGAAAAAATTGAGAATGGCTTTGTTGTCCCCGAAAACAAAACCAGCAATCAGAAAGGCAAACGTTTACAGTATTAACGTCAAAAACACGAAAAACACAGGTCCAACCCTCTCCCTAATCGAACTTTCTTCTGTAATACAGTTTTTTGCAAAAACAATTTCAAATCAAGGTACACCGATTTATTTTCGCTGTGACCAGGATAGTGGGGGTGAAGTTTCAAACAACTGAACGAGTAAGTTCTGTCTTGAATTCAAAGTTTTTTTCTTTGTTGTTCATTTGAAAACCGAGCTATAGCTTTTGAAGCTTCAATGGCTGCTGATTTATTTCCTTTTTTTATGTTGGCTCATGGTATTTTCGCAAAACGAATAGTTTTCATACGTTCAGACATAGGCGCAGGAACGAATTTTTGCTTGGGGGTACCAGGTGGTACGAACTATATAAATTATGAACAAAACGCATGTTTCTTAAATTTTTAAGTTTTTAAACATTTTTAATATATGCTTAGAAATACAACAATTTTAATTAACCCCTCTATCAGTTCGAAATCTCTGCTTTTCCGTCTCTCTCTTCCACGACTAAGCACTTCTGCCTCCCGAATCTTGAAGAAGTCTTCAAAAAGACAGATCGACGACTTAACCTCCGCGCCCCACATGTTCTGATGCATGGCAAACTCTTCCTCATCTACAGGATACGCTTGCGACTATGTTCACTGCTCAAGTTCGTCAGCGTCGCCTAAAGTCAAAATAATGATGAGGCGAGCAGTGTGTACCAGTTAATATTCTTGTATTGTACATATTATCCTACGCGAGTTGAGAAGGAAATCAATGCAAAATTTTGATCATGAATGAACAAGTATGATAAGATTTTTAAACACTGGCTTTAACTTTTGGAAGAAAATAAATCTCACGTGTATAAAACAGCTTTCTGCAAAACCTGAAACTGTAATGTCAGCAAAAGCACTGTCGGTTAATGACAACATAGTTGTTGTGTTTTATCTTCATTTTCTATCCAAATAATATCGTTGGTATTTTTCTTCAGAGAAACACAACGCGTTATGTGCCTATACCAGTGAAGGGGTATCCCTTCACTGTTTCTATGCGCATGCAAAAAGTTTCGAAGAAGTATGTAGTTATACGATGGTCATTTTCGCAAATCAATTCATATCTCCGGAACGGAAGGTCTTGGAAGGTTCATTTGAGTGCCAAAAGTTAGAACTAGTGGCAAAGATACTGAAATCAATTTGATCTCCATCACAAGTTACATACTTTTCACTCTACATGCAAAAAAATGGTTTCCAATGTGGACCCAACAGGGTGACTTCGAAATTTCTCGGAACTGGTTCAACTAAATAAAAAAATCTCAATGAATTCCCCGTCACCACACTTGGGGAGTCACATTCGTGTACAAATCATGTATCCAACCATTCTTGCCTGGAGCGTACACGTGACCTTACATATAAAAACCCTATGTAGAATATGGTTCATCATAGTATAGTCCATACTGTTTATCTGAAGATTTCCTTTTTACGGGACGGCCTTGTTACTGGTGGAATGCCGAACAATTGTAATTACCGAGGTGATTCGACTCAGAGACTGTCTCGCGGGTAAATGTGACGCCAAAACTTCTTGCATCTCCCCCAAATCAATGGAAAGTGGGGGAAAATCCCTCTGCTGTAATTGGTGGAATTGCCTTTCTGGGGCAATTCAAGACGTTTTTATGCGTTTAACTGTATATGCTTTTGTACGAGAGGCAAAAGTACTCTACTTTAACGTTTCCATTTATGCACATGTAAGGCGGAGCTAGAAAGTCTTTTCAAATGCACACGCTTCTGCCCGAGTTGCTCAATAATAATCGATATCAGGAATCGATAAGTAAAGTCTTGTAGAACGCAGTCTATCGTCATACTCGCTCGACTACACACGCTAGATATTTGCCGTGATAATTTCCTTCATAAGGACACATTTGCTTTTTAAAACATTGTTATCAACACATACAGATAGCCTAGTTAAAGAAACCATCAAAATTTGTTTCTTTAGTAGAAATTTCTCGCCAATCTTCAGAATTAGGAACCGAAACTTGTAAAAATCGATTTTTGAAAAACACAAAAGTAACAACTGCTTTACTTGCTTAAAACTTTCTTAAACTGCGTGTTGTTTAATGTATTTAGTGGTCTGATTTGTTACTTTGGAAGAGAAAACCCAGTGATTGCAGGGTTTCTTCAAGAATTTTAATTTCTAAGGTGTGTGCTAGAAAACTGTTAGGGAAAATCGATTAAGGACTTGCTGCTTGGCAGTTCAATCTGTGCTTGTATATCTTAGAAGTTTGTTTAGCTGATATTTTAACGGACTAATTTCCTTTAATACCGCTTGCTCTTAAAAAAGTAGACTAGGCTATTGATCCAGTCTCAAAATATTGTAGATATATTTTGACAAAATTTGTTGCTAACACGGGAGAGATAGCCTAAGTCTCTTAAGGCGTGACCGGAGCAGCTTGACCGATCACGCAAGCAATTCAAGTAATATCTGCTTCGAAAACCTGCTAAACACAACATTTTGCCAAGTAAAAGTGTATACCTGGTACTTGACGTGTTTAGTTAAGCTCAAACACATTTAAATATTTTACAGGTACGACGCAGAAAACACGACATACTTACAAAGGCGAAATATTACTTTATGGTTGCACAGAAAAGGCTTTTAACGTGTGAAAGCCAACCATTTTGCAACAACATTACACTTGCAAGCATTACATGGAACCAAAAACAACTGAATAATTTAAACTTCGTGTTCTGTTGTTTTTGAGTGCATTCATTGGCTCCAGCAAGCCGCAGCCAATACGTGCTATTACTAGACATCGCAATAGTTGACAGCCATTTTGACAGACAGAAAAAAACATGTTTTTACTGGATTCAAGACAGTCAACGCCTGGGCGAGTTTTGTTGGTTTTCCCTTCAAATCGCGCTCAGTGCTCCTCAACACAGTAGAAACAACACTGCAGCACTGAAGCACACGACAGGAACCATACCCTGACGTAAATAATTTCATGTAAACAGTTGCCGATCGATTTAAAGCCACGACAAATTTCTCTCTATCACAAAACTTACTCCTTTTATAGAACACAAATTAAAGATATACAGCAGTTGGGTAAATATTATATAACATTGCTTTGAACAACACGTTTCTTCTAAAGTTTACGCTCAAACCCTAAACTAAATCTGCGTCGGTAATATATTTCTTCACTACAAAATCAAAACCAATTTTTAAAATGTGGAAAATCCATAAAACAGTACGGAGTGTCGCCATGGTTTTAGCATTTTCTTTTTGCATGGCGGAAGATCTCAATTGGGATTTGGGTTGGGATCATAGTGACGAGCTCTTCACTGGGCCTATTGATAAGTCATGAAACGATTAAAATTCCAATAAAGATTTAGATTCCCGGTTTTTACCATCAGCCCGATCCGTGGATGCAGTTCAAACCCCATTGAAAATTTGAATGAAATTCTTTTCCCTTTTAAAGAGTGTTTTGTGCACTTAACAAACTATAGAGGAATCGATCTTTTGCCAACAGAGACTCCGCTAATAATAAGACAACCCGAATTGGCGATTCTGAAAATATTCGGTCGATATGAGTTGGTTCTTATTCCTAAAGAAACAAAACCTCGACGACGTTATTTTGACCTGGAAGCTGAAACGGACGGAAATTGTGTGCTTTCTGACTTCTTTTTTGGGGCCACTTTGCTCGAGAACCGGAACCTATGTTTACTTATGAATTTCACGAATTATTCGTTAAAATCAAAAACACAAAATTGCCAAATCAGTATCGGACTTTATCCTCAAGAGTATCATCTTCCTGGGAATATTAATCTAAAATGCCAGAAAACCTTAGAACAGGATTCACGTATTTAAGTACGTTTGGTAGAACGAATTATTTTTCTTTGGATAACCTTACATCCAACCGTCCGCGATTCCTCTAAACATATTGATATTGGAAGACATTTACCGCAAGCGAGATACCAAAACTCTTAAATCAATGCTTTCGTATTGGATTAATGAAGTTTTAGATTACGGTAGACATGAAATAAAAAAAGATTTGTTCATGTTTCTAGAAACCAAGGAAATAAAATTGGGAGGAAAGTTTAGCTCAAAGATAATTTCTTCAAGTGCTGTGACTGAAGGATCTGAAGTTGATTTACATGCCCTTCAAAAGCATTCTGGAAAATGCACGTTGAAGATATGCTTTCAAATATTAGAAGTTTTCACATAAAAGCACAAATTTTGTGGACACCCCCTGACATAAAGAACAGAATCAGCATGTTACGCCAGAATGTAGTAGAAATCCTTATTTCATGGTCTGGCATCACCGTCATTTAAACTCCAAATTGTATGACAGAATCAGTGAGGAACAACTGGTTTATGACGCGGTGTTTAATATTGTGCAATTGATTTTGCCGAACAGTACCCATGACCACCATATGGCTGACGAGTATTTTCTGTTTGAATGTGTGGATATAGGTAAAAAAGACATCCAAAGCACTAAACGTGACATGCCACTAAAAAAGTGATATTGGTTGATCTAGAAATACTTGACAAGACTAGGTTCGTATATAATCCATTGCAGATAAATAAACCGGTACAAACACTAAAATTTATAAGTTGTGGAAAACCACCCCAAAAGTCAGTGGGGTTTGAAGAATTTGTCAGCATCTACAAATGGCATGTTTGGTTGCTGATTGTTGTATTAATTATTTGCATTTTTCCCGCTCCTGTTCTATTTTGTTGAACAATTAAATGAAGCCATTCGAGCTAGATCAACAAAAATAGTTTTACAACAGTTTTCAACAAGCTTGATTCTGCAGCCGATTGTTATACTGCTGGAAGAAGGTGAAGCTTTCGCAGACAGAAATCTACAATTTTCTTCGTTGAAGTGGATGCTCGGCTCTCTTCTACTTGCGGGAACCGTGTTGAGCAACGCCTACAAATATGATAATGTTTATAATATTATTGCACCAAAAAAACAACTTCCCTATCGACATTACAAACAGCTACTTTCTAACAACTTTACGGTACATACCATGATTTCCCTGGAAGTTTTTTTAACTGAAATCACGGCTAGCTTACCAACTGAGATTTACGACGGCCGTCTTTACCAACACCAAATAATTGTATATGGTTTATTTGCGTATTATATTCAGTCGGAGTCAGAAGATTATTTACGCTTGACGAGTTCAACAAAGATGCAAACCGGAGTACAATTATTTTTTGTTGGATAAAGACGGCCGTCGTAAATCTCAGTTGCTAAGCACCGTGATTTCAGTTAAAAAAACTTCCAGGGAAATCATGGTATGTACCGTAAAGTTGTTAGAAAGTAGCTGTTTGTAATGTCGATAGGGAAGTTGTTTTTTTGGTGCAATAATATTATAAACATTATCATATTTGTAGGCGTTGCTCAACACGGTTCCCGCAAGTAGAAGAGAGCCGAGCATCCACTTCAACGAAGAAAATTGTAGATTTCTGTCTGCGAAAGCTTCACCTTCTTCCAGCAGTATAACAATCGGCTGCAGAATCAAGCTTGTTGAAAACTGTTGTAAAACTATTTTTGTTGATCTAGCTCGAATGGCTTCATTTAATTGTTCAACAAAATAGAACAGGAGCGGAAAAATGCAAATAATTAATACAACAATCAGCAACCAAACATGCCATTTGTAGATGCTGACAAATTCTTCAAACCCCACTGACTTTTGGGGTTTTTCCACAACTTATAAATTTTAGTGTTTGTACCGGTTTATTTATCTGCAATGGATTATATACGAACCTAGTCTTGTCAAGTATTTCTAGATCAACCAATATCACTTTTTTTAGTGGCATGTCACGTTTAGTGCCTTGGATGTCTTTTTTACCTATATCCACACATTCAAACAGAAAATACTCGTCAGCCATATGGTGGTCATGGGTACTGTTCGGCAAAATCAATTGCACAATATTAAACACCGCGTCATAAACCAGTTGTTCCTCACTGATTCTGTCATACAATTTGGAGTTTAAATGACGGTGATGCCAGACCATGAAATAAGGGTTTCTACTACATTCTGGCGTAACATGCTGATTCTTTCTTTATGTCAGGGGTGTCCACAAAATTTGTGCTTTTATGTGAAAGCTTCTAATATTTGAAAGCATATCTTCAACGTGCATTTTCCAGAATTGCTTTTGAAGGGCATGTAAATCAACTTCAGATCCTTCAGTCACAGCACTTGAAGAAATTATCTTTGAGCTAAACTTTCCTCCCAATTTTATTTCCTTGGTTTCTAGAAACATGAACAAATCTTTATTTATTTCATGTCTACCGTAATCTAAAACTTCATTAATCCAATACGAAAGCATTGATTTAAGCGTTTTGGTATCTCGCTTGCGGTAAATGTCTTCCAATATCAATATGTTTAGAGGAATCGCGGACGGTTGGATGTAAGGTTTATCCAAAGAAAAATAATTCGTTCTACCAAACGTACTTAAATACGTGAATCCTGTTCTAAGGTTTTCTGGCATTTGTAGATTAATATTCCCAGGAAGATGATACTCTTGAGGATAAAGTCCAATACTGATTTGGCAATTTTGTGTTTTTGATTTTAACGAATAATTCGTGAAATTCATAAGTAAACATAGGTTCCGGTTCTCGAGCAAAGTGGCCCCAAAAAAGAAGTCAGAAAGCACACAATTTCCGTCCGTTTCAGCTTCCAGGTCAAATAACGTCGTCGAGGTTTTGTTTCTTTAGGAATAAGAACCAACTCATATCGACCGAATATTTTCAGAATCGCCAATTCGGGTTGTCTTATTATTAGCGGAGTCTCTGTTGGCAAAAGATCGATTCCTCTATAGTTTGTTAAGTGCCAAAACACTCTTTAAAAGGGAAAATAATTTCATTCAAATTTTCAATGGGGGTTTGAACTGCATCCCCGGATCGGGCCGATGGTAAAAACCGGGAATCTAAATCTTTTATGGGAATTTTAATCGTTTTCATGACTTTATCAATAGGCCCAGTGAAAAGCTTGTCACTATGATCCCAACCCCAATTGAGATCTTCCGCCATGCAAAAAGAAAATGCTAAAACCATGGCAACACTCCGTACTGTTTTACGGGTTTTCCACATTTTAAAAATTGTTTTGATTTTGTAGTGAAGAAATATATAAAAGGAGTAAGTTTTGTGATAGAGAGAAATTTGTCGTGGCTTTAAATCGATCGGCAACTGTTTACATGAAATTATTTACGTCAGGGTATGGTTCCTGTCGTGTGCTTCAGTGCTGCAGTGTTGTTTCTACTGTGTTGAGGAGCACTGAGCGCGATTTGAAGGGAAAACCAACAAACAAACTCGCCCAGGCGTTGACTGTCTTGAATCCAGTAAAAACATGTTTTTTTCTGTCTGTCAAAATGGCTGTCAACTATTGCGATGTCTAGTAATTGCACGTATTGGCTGCGGCTTGCTGGAGCCAATGAATGCACTCAAAAACAACAGAACACGAAGATTAAATTATTCAGTTGTTTTTGGTTCCATGTAATGCTTGCAAGTGTAATAATGTTGTTGCAAAATGGTTGGCTTTCACACGTTAAAAGCCTTTTCTTTGCAACCATAAAGTAATATTTCGCCTTTGTAAGTATGTCGTGTTTTCTGCGTCGTACCTGTAAAATATTTAAATGTGTTTGAGCTTAACTAAACACGTCAAGTACCAGGTATACACTTTTACTTGGCAAAATGTTGTGTTTAGCAGGTTTCGAAGCAGATATTACTTGAATTGCTTGCGTGATCGGACAAGCTGCTCCGGTCACGCCTTAAGAGACTTAGGCTATCTCTCCCGTGTTAGCAACAAATTTTGTCAAAATATATCTACAATATATTTTGAGACTGGATCAATAGTCTAGTCTACTTTTTTAAGAGCAAGCGGTATTAAAAAAATTAGTCCGTTTAAATATCAGCTAAACAAACTTCTAAGATATACAAGCACAGATTGAAATGCCAAGCAGCAAGTCCTTAATCGATTTTCCCTAACAGTTTTTTGGCACACACCTTAGAAATTAAAATTCTTGAAGAAAACCTGCGATTGTTTGGGTTTTCTCTTCCAAAGTAACAAATCAGACCACTAAATACATTAGACAACATGCAGTTTAAGAAAGTTTTAAGCAAGTAAAGCAGTGGTTACTTTTTTGTTTTTCAAAAATCGATTTTTACAAGTTTCGGTTCCTAATTCTGAAGATTGGCGAGAAATTTCTACTAAAGAAACAAATTTTTGATGGTTGTTTTAACTAGGATATCTGTATGTGTTGATAACAATGTTTTAAAAAGCAAATGTGTCCTTATGAAGGAAATTATCACGGCAAATATCTAGCGTGTGTAGTCGAGCGAGTATGACGATAGACTGCGTTCTACAAGACTTTACTTATCGGATTCCTGATATCGATTATTATTGAGCAACTCGGGCAGAAGCGTGTGTATTCGAAAAGACTTTCTAGCTCAGCCTTACATGTGCATAAATGGGAACGTTAAAGTAGAGTACTTTTGCCTCTCGTACAAAAGCATATACAAAGAGGAATATGCACTGTCGCAACACAAAAATGATGGCTTACTGTTGTTGTATGATTAATCCATGAATTCCTTTAGAAAAACCGGAATTGGGTTGGCAT
>LJIJ01002460.1:0-26892 GCA_001718145.1 Orchesella cincta
GCATTGATTGCCATCAAAATTTGCGTCTACATTTGTTGAGGACTTTATATTCAGCTTGCAAGACTTTTATAGTCTTGGAGTATACCGTAAATTAGGGTAATTAAATGAGATCTTTATATCAGGAATGACTTTTCATCTTGGAGTGAAGTTTATTCCTTGCATGTATACGTATGCAATATAATATGGGAAGGTTTCATGTAGTTATATTTAAGCTTGTGGATTGCAATCAAACGAACCGTCCATACTAAACAGAGTAAAATGTAATAAATTAAGACCATTCTGTAAAATTAATCTATAAATATTTATGCTTCAGAGTTAATCATGAAAATGTTTTTGTAGTTATTTACCTAACCACGATTTTACTGTAAAAATGCACTCGTTATAAAAAATACTGTTACTTAAGCATTAAAAAGTTTCCTCTAATTTGTATTCATGGAACCTTAGTTGTAATTTTAGTGTACTTATGAAGAGGTTGGTATAGTTATCGATGTTACAGTTGGCTTACGATATATTTGCATGCATTAAGTGTTCTCATTTGCCTTATTTATAATATAGCTAGTTCATCTGTAAAACAGCATCGTGTGTCCTGTTTTGCATTCGTTTGGCTGAATAGTCAGAATGATGAATTGTTAATTATTATATGTAACACAATTTTTTGTTTCTAAAAAACCGTTAATATTAATTTCCTATCCATAACAAAAGTAACCGAAGTTCATCATATCAATCATCATCACAATATCAACGCAAGCAACGCATTCCAGACTGTGTCTGCTATTCTTTTCTTCCTGTGACTTTCTAATCAAGAAATATAAGGCTCAACTCAAAACCTGGATCTACTCATGCTTGAAGTTGGAAAGATATATTTCACGTATTACGTGTCACATATTTTATTTCTTTTAATCTATGAAAAACTAATGAACTTAAGTCCATACTCATTAAAACAACCTTATTTATTTCCATTAACAACAAAGTAAAGTAAGTGAAAAATTACTTTTACACGTAACAAATATTGCACAAAATAATAAAAATCGAGCAAACGTGAACTCCTTAAGGTGCTTGTTCCGGTCTTTCACATTTCGGACAATTTTTTCAGTTTTGCATAACACACACCGCTAATTACATATTCCTTTAAACATTTATGGATAATTACGTAAATTTTGTGCGCTAAGTTTTGCTACTTTTTATGATTGCAATAGTTAAAACGACTAAAATAACAAGTCAACATATTATTTTGTTGCCAACTCCGAGTTGTTGAGATTTTGTGGCACAAACTTGTGGTGCATGCAACAGTACAAAAAACTATGATAAATATATTGCAAAACTGAGATGCAACTAGTTCCCTTATAATGCCCCATACATCCCACCCGCCACTCAGTCGGTCTATCTTCCCTCATCCTTACCACATTGTTGATCATCATTCATTGACTCATTCTTTTTGTCAAATGAGTTAGGTTTTTTAGGTGTGTCAACATTAACAGAGACATTATTTTAAACCCAGTTAGTACTATTAGTGACCACCACTGAAATCCAGAACAATTCACCAATATCTCAACATATTTTACGATAGATTTTCCATCTTATTACGCAGATAATTATTTCTAATAAAAATATTGCTCAGTTATGTTATTCTATTGATAAGAAAGCCATGGAGAAGTTGCAAGTCAGTCACATCACAAGAAATATAAACGAACTCATTTTTAATACCAAATGCAACACTGGGTTTCTGGCGTTACTTTTGGAAAAGGGAGTGCTCTGTGACAATGACGTGGATACTTTGGTAATTAACAATTGTATTTTTGTTTTACATGACAGGATAAAGTATTAAGGTTGCGTTTTAAATTATTGTATCCCTTAGCAAACAATAAAAAACCAAAAGGGGGACTATGCACAGTCGTATGAACTCTACAACATTCTAAAAACACGAGAAAATTCATATAAAATCCTTTTGGAATCATTAAATCAGACGAATCAAACAGGAGCAGCAAAAATTCTCAATGATGGTGTGCCTGAGGATGCTAGACGTTCCCGTAAAATAGCAAGAGTGTTCAAGAGACATGTCGAAATTCCTGTAAAAATTATTCCAAATCTGCATCTTATTGTCTCTGCAATAATACTAAACTTGTTGATAATTTAAATAATTTATTTTCAATTTCAGAAACCAAGCTATAACGTGATTATCAGAGGGCTAAATGGTGAACCATTTTCGAAAGCGTACTTAAGTGACCTCGGAATTCTACCTAAGGATTGGACTTTGCGATATTTAAATGAATTCCTTCCTATTGATACTGACTTGAAAACAATTCTATGTGATTCAAATTTTCCTTTATACATCAACACCAATGAAGGGTCCAAATTGTTAACGATCTTTGTGCAAGTGCCTGGCAATCTATTGCGGCTTACAGTTCCAGATAATGTCTCTTGTGCATACTTAAAATTCTTTGTTTATCAAAAAACTGGCAAACACTGGACTACACTTCGAATCATTTTTGCCGGAAAAGATTTAGAGGGTGAAAGAACCATTCGAGATTATTCAATTAAAGATTGTTCTACACTCCATGTGGTACTTCGACTGCAGGGTGGGGTTGGATTAACAGATTTAGAAGGAAATCAAAAAAGTGGTGTTGGATTGCCTGCATTAAAAGAATGGGAAGGATATGGAAAAGGAATCAACCCAATTGGGGAATGCTTGAACCAATCCTGCCCAACGCAAATTAACAATGGAGAAACAATTAATCGAATGGGCTATGAATTAATTCGTTTAAGTGGAAATAACAAACAAGTTTCTTGTGTAGCTTGTAAAAGTCCGTTTACACCGGAAAATTTTTTAATCAGTTGTGGAAGGTCTCTCTTCAGATTTAAAGCGCAAAACAGTGGGGAGATTAAATCGGTTGTGCTGGAGTCTTTGGAAGGACATGAAAAATATAAAATATTTGATCCCGCAGAAAATTCGTTTGAATACGATAATATTGAGATAATTACAGTTCGGGATGGCTGGTCTCTAAAATTTTGTATTTTTTGCGAAGGAGAAATCAGGAATGATGATGAGTTTATGTATAAATGTCAGCATGCATCTCACAAGTTGTGTGCTAAAAATAAAGAATGTTGCCTTTGCAAAGCCAATTTTATATCAGCCGAAGAATTCAAAACTGTAATTCAGCCGCAGAAGCTCAAAGTTAAACGCAAAAATGAACCAATGGACTGTACTAATAGCGAAAAACTAGTAACTGATGACAGGGGAGGAAATTTTTTTGGGGGAAAGTCATTGCAAGTTGTCGTACTTGTTGGTTTGCTGGGTGTGCTGGTGTCTTTCTGTATTTTAAAAAAGTAAAGAGCGCAGTAAAAATTTTTAATCTAAATGATTTTTTAAGAATAAACAAGGAAACTTACCACTGTTCGAGAACACGACCAGCCAGCAGTGGTTTTGTCTTTCTTTCTGGTTTCTGTACTTCTGATTATGCAGTTAAAATAGAAATTACATGTGTGCAGAACATGAATGAATATGATTTATACATCATTATGCAGAGCATTTTGTTAATAAATTATTTAATTGTCGTAAAGTAAACGTACGCTATCGAAGTAATAATTGTCATTGCCAATATATCGACGAAACTTTCAGAATCGTTCCTTATAACATACAATATATATAATAAATTATACATGTTGAGTAAATAGGGAAAAACATTATGATACGTCCAATTCTAACAATTTTCTTGTTTATTGCGTAAGAAATATTTCTAAAATCGCAATAACAAACTACAGTTGCATTATTATTACTTTGACTAATTCGTTACTACTGTCCACCTAGAAACTGTCCTATCCATTCCAAAAGCAGCAGAAAGTCATCATTTCATCATCATCACTGCAAGCTCATAGCAAGTCAGAAAGAGCACGTTCACTTCAGAGCTGCTTAGCTTGGGCATCCTTTTCTCTCTCTTCAGCAAGCCTGTAATATCGAAAAGAACATTGTATAATGTAAATAATACTCACAACAGCTTGTGAGTCACAAGCAGTTCAGATATGTGATATTCAGCTTCCTACAAACGATATAAGCTTTACATTTCTGTTGCAATCTAGCTGCTATTCATTCATTCTTAGTACATACTTGTCTCGGTCTCACAGGAAAATACTGTGCACTCACTGTACTGCATGCATCATCAAATCATCATGATCGTACTGTCAATAACATTTCACTTGAAACTTCTAACTCAATATGCAATGAAAAATTATGTGCCTAAATATCATTTTCTCCAAAGAGTTGCTGCTCAGCTAATTTAGTCCGTTACCCGCTGTACCAAAATATTGTGATTTTGTAAGTTCGTCACACTTCCTGTATTTAAAAAGTTGAACAATTCATAAACGTGACTTTTCCGAAGTTCGGGATAATTATTACGTTTGAACAAAGTAAAAAGATTTATCAGTCGCATTTAAATTGTGCTATTGTCATTAGACATATTTATGGAATTTAAATTTTAAGCTAATGAAATTCACACTTTTTAGCAGAGTTGAAGTAAATTCTTGATGATTTTTAAACATAAATCCTTTAAAAACATTCTTGTTGACCTCGGCTATGCTGACCTGTAGTATGGTTGAGGATGTATAATTCTGAGCCATTGAATGTTTTTTCCTTGTTAATTTTGTTGACATTTTTTAGTACAATGTAAATTCTTTGGTTGGTTTTCTACACTTTCAAAAAAGTGCATTGCAGAACTAGAAAAGGGGGTTTTTATTTTTGAAAATACCACAAACTCAATGAGCGAATTATAAGTGGAGTTAGAACTATGTAACACGTTGCCTTCCCCTATGTGATTGGATTTGGGATTATCATAATTTAAAAATTAAATTATTAAGTCTAATCTCTTCAACTGGTAGGATTTAGTAGGATGCAATTGATGAAAAATGTGTAACTCCAATAAAATAATGTCAACAATGCGTGAAAAGAGAATAATATTTTTGATGGACGCATTGGAGCCTATATCGTTTCTTCATATATTGACAGATAACGACAAATATCATTTTTCCTTGCGTGAATTCGTAATCGCAGCGTATTTTAATAAATGATAATCATATGCGTGCGCTTCGTAGCTGTGCAGAATGCTCGCTGCATGTTACGCCAGTTGTTTTAACTAATATTGGTAACCTTAAAGAATCGATGATGTCAATGCCGGTCCAAGGTCTTGTTAACAGCTTCAAAAAAGACAGTTCTCAAATTACCCCCTGTTTTTTACATTAAACATCAAGCGTTTTTACTTACTGTAGCTAAGAGTAGTGAAAGGTTTTTCTTATATTTTTCTGATCACACGCACATTTTGGTTTATTAACTACTGATAAAGAGCCAATTAAATCAGCTTTTAGATTTTATCGAACTAATTTTGACATCCTAATGAGTTTATAAACCCCAACGCGTGGGGTATCATATCATGAATGAATCATGAAACCTACTTCTGGATTTCACATTCACAGTTTTGTTTTGCATAGCAAGAAGCGAAGGGCAGAAGTGTGCATGTGCATGAAATCTCAATGTATAATCTTCGAGCACATGTGTTTTTTGTTGTTTTCTGCTTCGCATTCCCGATCCTGTGTTGTGAGCTGCAGTTTTAACTATTCAACTTGTAAAAATGGGCGACTCCGAAATAACCAAGACTGTTCCAATTATCCGTGACCTCGCTTTGAACCCTTCGTGTCCTCATGGTAAGCTTGAACACCACATTCATCATTATTCTTTGACATTTTATGTTTCAAAACGTCAGCACTTCTTGTGATCTGTTTGACTTTTTTGGTATTTAACTAATATTCTGGGATTCTTTAGGTCCAACCATTCTGTTCGAAAGGGCTGGCCAAAGATTTTTCTCGTGTTCAGCTTTTCGATCCAGAAAGTTATGCCAATTTTACATGACTGATGAGCACTGGAGCCGCTCCAAAGCTCGAGAAACGAAGGATGGTGATGAACCCCATAGAAAAGCAACAAAAAGGTCCGCTGATGAGCCATCGGAAGTTTCCGGGTCACAGAAGATAAAAAGAGTTGAAAAGGTACAACCAACCCAAGTAATAATGACACTAATTAAAAATCCAACAATATTGTTTATTAATTACATCTATTATTTCCAACTCTTCCAGATCAATCACCCTCTCTCCTTTCCAAATCAGCGGGATAAAGGAGAAGCCCAGTACCACTTCAATGACCAAACCGTCCAGTTCTTCATGGATCAGTTTAGCAAGTTAAAATTCGACAGTGTGCTTTGTGTAGGAACCCCCAGCCTTCATCAACACATCACCGACTCTTCCCAAGGTCTCAAATCCTTCCTCTTGGATATTGACGACAGATTTGTAAGCTTTTAAGTTCTTATAAAAATGCTCCAGTACTAACTTTGGCTTCATTTTCTCAGGTGAAACTTCATCAGCAAGGATTCGCATGTACAACATGTGCAATCACCATTTCTTCCAGGAATCATCATCATCCGAGTATCAGAAATTCATCTCAAAAGCTGGAAAACTGGCAATCGTCGTCGACCCTCCGTTTGGCGTCAAGGTGGAGCTCATTTGGCATGGATGTCTCTCTGGAATCCTTTCGGATTATGGAAAAGTGAATGATAGCAAGGTTGAGAGTAAGTTTTTTTATTCTAAAGGTTGTTTGGAACATGATCATGTTCGAAAATATTAATCCGACCATAATTTTTATCTCTTTTTTAGTATTCTGGATCTTCCCTTATTTCATGGAAGGTCATATTTTGAGCAGGTGCCCTAGCTCCGGGCTAAAAATGAGTGACTTTCATGTGGAGTACCGAAATCATGCCAAGTATTCTGGCGGTGAGTGCAACAAACATGATAATTATTGGTTAGTCAATTAAAAGTGCTTCAAAATAACTAATTATTTAGGAAGCAGAAGTAAATCATCTCCAATCAGAGTTTTCACGACGGTGCCACTCTCCAAGTTAGTTCTCTCCGAAGAGGACTATCGCTACTGTGATAATTGCTCAAAATGGGTGGATAAGCTCAATTTGCATTGTGATTCGTGTGAAACATGCACAACGAAGGTTACTTTACTCAAATTAAAATATACTTCATATTTTGAAAGAATCCAAGTGAAAGAAATCTCATAAATTATGGTTTTTTATGTGCAGGATGGTGGTAAAAGCTACGTGCATTGTTACAAGTGCGAGAAATGCGTGAAACCGAGCTGGAAGCATTGTTCGAGATGCCAGATCTGTCATTTAGCTGATTCTCCAGAAAAGTGCGTCGCTAAAGGTGCTGAATCCAAAACTGGATATCCTAAATCCTCCAAAAAACAAAGACACAGCTTAAAAAAATCCTAACACAACAAATTATCAATTTAAAACCAAGACTGTTTATTTATTCCATTAAAAATACAGTTTTTGTTATATTTCATTATATAAAATCAATAAAAACTTTATTTAAATCTATTTCATTCAGATTAACATCCATTAACTTGTGGTATCACTACTCCCAGCTCCAGCTCCACTGCTTTCCTCCAAATTTTTAATCTGGCAATACTTTCTCTGATGAGCTTTCATGTACATCATGTTTGGAAACTCCCTTTTGCAATACGGACACTCCACCTTCCCCTCCGTGTGTTTGAGTCTCATATGCGTTCTCAACGACGCCGCAATTAAATACCTTTTCCCACAGATGCGACAATCGTGACCGAATTCCTTCTTATGTTCATTCATGTGGCGCATGATAACCACCTTGTATGGAGATTCTAGCTCACATAACTTGCATTTGAATTGTTTCTGAGTCGGAGCCTCGCCATCTCCTTGAAGCTCTTTCTCGTGAACTTTTTTGTGGTGGGTGATCAGCGAGCTTTCAGTGGGATAGTCGCAGCCACATAAATGGCAAATGAAGTCACGGCGCCCCTCTTTATCGTGGGTGACAGAGTGACGAGCCAATTCATACGGGGATTGGAATCCCTTCCCACATTCTGAGCAAATATGATTCTTAGGACGCTCATGAACCAATCTGAGGTGTCGGCGAAGTGTCTCCCTGTTTGGGAATTTCATTGAACACTGCTCACAACTAATGATGACAGTTTCCACCTCAGTGACAGCTTTTGGAGGCTTTGGTCCGGGGTGCTCACGAGCCAAATGCTTGGCCAGCCCTTGAGGATATTGGAATGTCTTTAAACAAACTTCACAAGTCGGCTGGGCTTCGTCAATGAACGTGGGATGGTTCTGTTCGTAGTGCATCTTTAATATATTCCAACTATCCGTTTTGAAGCTGGTGCATTGAGTACAGTGCTGCATTTTCTTGAAAGATTTGACTTCAACCTTGTGACGGTTCCTTTGATGACGCTCCAGATCAGCCAGGTCGTTTCCAGGGTAAGAGCAAATGGCACAGGCGAACTGGCCCCCGCTTTCGAGACTGTGTTGATGAGCTAGCTTGTGCGCTTCGAGTTCTTGAGGCTGTCGGAACTTGGTTTTACAGATGGGACAAGTTATCCAGCGAAAGGTTGAGCGCCTGAGAATTCCATGACGGTTTCGGTACACTTCGGAGTAGGCTCGAGGCTTCAGCCTGGGTTTGTAAGGACGAATTCGCTTTTTCTTCGGACGAGGATTAACACTCTTGGAGGTTATCTTGTTCACCTCCGTTTTGACTCCTTTTTCTAGCCGGTTTTTAGGAACTCCACCTCTCTTTCTTTTGTCAACCTCAGGGGAAGGAGGATCCATAACAAAACTGTAGTTTGAGACGTTGTCTTCAAAATCAGAGGTAACCTCCACCTTCACATCTGCTTCAGTCACAATTCTCTCTATTTAAAACCAAAAAAATGTTGACTTTTAGTTAAAAATTAGATTGGTTACATTTTGAATTAAATTGACAACTACCTGGGAAGAGAAACTCTCTAATTTGCTCATCAACTTCTCCACTCATCCTGTCTTTTCTCAGCCCGTTTTTCATCTCCTCTTTGACCTCCTTCTTGAGTCTCCTCATCTTCTCCTCCAGTGCCAAACATTGTTGATGGATTTCCCAAGCAGTTATCACCTTGCTGGAATAACACTTTTCACAAATTTGAAACAGAAAACCATCTTGAGCAATGATCCTTGCGCAAAAGGTTGATGGAATGTCAAGTAAATAGCGGAGAATGTATACTCGTTCCAACTCCTTTTCCAAGAGAGGACAGTCTGCACCTCCAGGAAACTTTCCGAGAAGAGGAGAAGATAAGCTAGTTGACTCTACCTTCGTGGAGCAAAGTAGACAGCTCCTTGGAGCTCGTTCCATGATAACAAATTGGTTAATTCATGAATTTCTAATTAAGTTTTGAGAAGGAGCAATGAGCGTGAGCAACACAACAAAACCAGAGTGAAAAATGACGGATCAGCTGATTCACTCAAGCTTTTACGTTGCTTGTGTTTTGAGCTGAGTGCATTGTTTGTTTGGTATGATGCTTTGGTGTTTTGCATGCATGAAACTGCTTTTTTAAGGAAACTCCAAACACTAAAAAAATTCCCGTTCAGGTGCTTACGAAAGAAGATTTTTATAAAATCATCATTGGTAAAATGGATAAGTTACTAGGTAAAATGAAATGTAAATTTGGGGGCTACTTGATAACTACCGTGTTTTATTTTAATTAATTGATTTAAATTTGTGTATACGCTATATTTAGGATCTCTATAAGAGGAGAGCAAAAAGAAAAGTAACTTTAATATAAAATTCGGTAAAATAGGGTAATATCCCCGTTGGTATTTGCCTTTCTTTTTTAACAAGCAAAAACTGATGAAAATGCTTAATTCGGAGCTCCCGTATTTAATTCAATTGCACAATGACATTTTAAAACATAACATTCTAATTACAAGTGTTCAATAAGATGAATATGACACTGAGCCCGTTTGTATCCGAAGGATTCTATAATTAACTTCGTGTGGGTTAAACAATCCATTCGCTACCAATTGCCACCTATTCGAAGTAAAGAGTAAATCACCCATGCCATCAAACGCAAAACCAGCTAGCCACTGCATTTCGTTCCTGTTTCCGACAACCCGACTTGCGAATGATGCCAAATTTGGGGGATTTCCAGCAGTGTCTACAAAATTAACAGATGTTTGGGGCAAGCTGCCAAAGAATAAGCGCCCACGATGATCCATTGCCATTCCATCCGCTTGTCCAGTTGGCTTAACACCAAGGTCTTCCACGTCCGTTGGCTGCAGCATTGGGTTAACTTTGAGCAGCGCTTTATTTTTTAGAATATCCGTTTTGATTCGGTAAAGGCGGTCTCCAGCAATTTTGGAAAAATAAAGAGTGGAAAAGCGGGTAGATCTTGGGGACAAGCCTAAACCAGTTATTCCAAAGGGGGCAACTACAGTTGTACCTATAAAATCCACAAATATACTTAGCAATCATAAAGGAATCTATTTATTATTATTATTTTGTAATAAACACCAACCTTCAATTGTTATATTTTGTTTGTCGGGATCAGGAAACATGGAAGGATGAACTGCAGCCCAAGCATCATTATTTTTATAATCGTAGATAATCAGTCCACTCGTTTGGGTTGGATGGATGTTTGAAATATAGGCAAAACAATCGTTTCGGGAAGTACACGCGATTTGTGTGTCCCTAATGGCATTACTATCACGAGGAACAACTGAATCCGGAAACTCATAAACCCTCTCAATCCTATTCTCATTCATTAAATCCACCACAACTATTTTTGCAGGGCAGATGTTTTTCGATGTAGCTGTGAATATATCTAGTCTTCCCACGTCAACTATCCACAACCTATTATATTCATCTACTTCCATGGATTGGACGAGTTGGAGCGCCGAGCAGTTTCCAATCTGGTTCATTTCAGCACTTGGAAAAGGGGTCAGCTTGGGCCCTTGTTTTGGTCCATAACCATCAACGTAATTTGTTTTGTAGGGGATGGTAGTAAGGGTGTACGGGACACCTGGAAACCAGCGTGGGACGGTGATAAAAATTTGGTTTTGAGCAATTTTGAGTGTCGATGGAACACAGTTTCTTTGGATGTATCCACCATTGCTTATTAATTGATCACGAATGCTGTTGTTTGGAAAGTTGAAGTCGATTTGATTCCATTGGTAGTACACTTCGTGGGGGGAATCATTCGGGAACGGGCCACCGAATTGGGTATATGCCGAAACTGAGCTGACTGTGAATGTGGAGAGGAGTAGAGCACAAATTTGAAGAAAACCCATTTTTTGTTTTAAAGCAAAATAATAATCCGCTCAACTCAAAATTTGAAGTTTACATAGGACGTTGGGTAAATAATAGTGTAAAGGGAAAAATAATAGATGTTTGTTTCTCCAAGTGCCGCAAGAGAATGAAGTGACATGAGAAATCAAAATGCATTAATAGAGTCTCAAGCGTTGACACAAAGAAAGTAGAGCACACAGTTACGAAAGAATTGGGAGTTTGGAAGTGTGAAAAAACGTAAGGAATGCTCAAGACCTTGCACTTGTACATTCCTTGGGTTCCATACCAGACAGGATATTTATGACAAACCTGTCTAGACTGCATTTATCTTGCCTATAAATAGAAACGAAAAGAACATGTGGCGTACCCTTCCAAGGTTGGAGTCATTAGTCCTATTTTGGTGCATTTAAATATAATTCAATTTCAACATGTGATGCAGGCTATTCAAGATTTATTGTAGAATTTAAGTTATTTGATAAACATTATGATTTAATTGCAAAGACTAAAAATAGCTGACAAAGTTGCACGTGGCTATGTATGCGATGGTGATTCTTTTCGCACTATATTATGCTGCCTTGAACATGACGCAGCCATTCATCACTTCATGTTTTTTATCAAAGCTGCGGATGCTGCATTTTTACCCTTAAACCAAAACAGTCAACCTTTACGGTAATGTTTTGTGTATCCAAATTTAGTGGCAAGTGTAATGCTACGTAATGTATTTCGTTTAGTCGCATCAATATAGTTGTGATGATGATGGTGTTATTATTAACGATTTTATTTACATACGCACTCTTTTACAGAAATGCATCATTCGTAATCTTTTAGTCTTTTTTTCCAGATATAAAAGCACTCCAAATTAAAATAAAACCAATATATTTCATTAACTAGGATACACTTTAGACGGAATTAAATGTTATAAACTAATAAATAATCTTTTGACCAACTGGACATTATTCAACATGTGTGTACATGTATGTACACTTTGTTTATTTTTAACGAAAGCTGATGACATCAAAAATGAATATTTTTAAAGATCTGTTGATTTATTTTAATCAGTGAATATTTACTCGTTCAGATGCTTACGGAAGAAGAGTTTTATAAAATCATGACTGGTAAAATGGGTAAGTTACTAGATAAAATGAAATGCACATTTAGGGGCTAATTGAGAACTTGTTTTATTTAAATCAACTGATCGAAATTTGTACATAGACTATTTAGAATGCCAATTAGAGGAGAACAAAGATTGGGTATTTAATATACCCGTCGATTGTATTTTGTGTAGAAATTAAATTATACTTATTGAAAATCATCTTCTCGAAATGTGGAATAATACGGATATGGGTGGCAGAGCTAGTTAGAACTTTGATGCAGATAATTGATATTTTTAAAACACGGAGAATCATACCAGGTTTCTAATTGTGTGGGATTTGTCCACCTTTATGTATAAAGAAAGTTGTGTAAGGCAAGGTCAATTAATTTTTAGTGTACATTTATTGTAAACCAAGCTTTAAAAATGTTTTAATGCAAAGCACGTTAAAAATGGGGGTTTGAGCTCTTTACGAAGTGGACAAGTCAATTCAACTATTGAATTAACACAAGTAGAACTTTACAATTGATAGATGCAACATTAATCTTTCTGTATGCAAAATTGTCGAAAACCAGATGAACAATAACATGAAAGTTTTAGGGTGTTCGCAATACCCCAATATTTTCGTTTCCAGTTTTATTTTTGTTTGTTTGCCCCAATACTGCATGATCTTCTTGGTCTGTGATTTATTCTGCTTCACCTTTCATTTGCCAGTTTCTCCAGTTTCACCTTCAGATTGGATTACTTAAAATTTCAGAATGGAAGTTCCACGAGCAGATTTAATCATAAATCATGATGATTTGCAAAACATTAATGCATCCTTTTTGCAAAAAAGAAACTTGAGTTTTTACACTACAGTAATATTTTTTTTGGTCATTACTTTTGTTAAAAACCCTTCTCTCGTCGAAAATAGCAAGGAAATTTACATGCGTTATATTTACATTGAATATAGACCTTGATCTTAAAATACATTATGAATTACGAATTATGATAAGTTTTCATATAAACGTGAGCTGTTCATATTTGCAGCCACGGTATTGTTGACATTCCCATTGCTTTCAATAAGCTTGATTAGCAAGTTGATTGAAAGTACGATAAAGTGGATGGCAATACATGTCATATGTATGTAATTAAATTACTTTGCAATCGAATTTCTGATTGGGATTTCCATCCAATTACAAAAAATATGACAGTAGCCAGCAAACCCGGTGTTTCACACGCTTACGAAAGTGTGTAATGACTGATAACGAACATTCCATTCGATTCCCATCTTCAGACACATATTTAAATTGTAATATTACTTGACACAGAAACAGGAATAAGAATTATTTTTTACTGATTGGTTGATAACGTACGATGGTTTACTGATAGCGATCAATTTCAATTTCGGTCTCAATTACATTCAAGTTTGCAATTACTTCTCACATTCGTTAAGTACTTGTTGCAAAGGACAGTTCGCAGAAAAGATTGAATTGGTTAATTCATTTAAGATGTTTCCTAACGGACTTTCCTTTGTTGTGGCTCTGTGCGCTGTGTTTGGCACAGCTACAGGTAGATTTCTGAATTTTGATGAAAACTACAAGGTTGAAGTTGACATCACGGGAGAAGACGACACTGCCGTTATCTCATTCACATTTACAGTCAACAAGCTGGGCTACATTGGATTCGGTATTGGACCCCACCCCAACATGACAGATGCTGATCTATTTATAGGTGGGGTCGACACTACGACTGGGGAATTATATGGAAAGGTAACGTTAGAATTAAAATGTTTATACATTTCTTATATTTCTCAATAATAAAATGTTGATACAGGACTACCATGGAACTGGGAATGAAATGCCTGTAGAAGATTGCGAAGCATGTCAGAACTGGAATGTTACGTGGGGAAACGAAACTGATGGGGTAACAGTGCTCAAAGCTGAACGATTACTGGACACTCGGGATGCCGAAGAGGATATCAAAATCGAGGTGGTTTCCATATAGCTCTAATTTAATGATAGTTTATCATACGTTAATACTAACTCAAGTCAAATTTTATTTTAAACTATTTCAGGATGCCGACATTTATGTACTTTGGTCATACGGAGAATTCGACCAACTTGTCCATCATTACCGTCGAGGAGCCCGACAACTGAATCTTATAACTGCTGATGATGGTCCAGCTCCAAGTACCTCAACGGAGACACAAAGTAGCTCTAGTGAGACTCCAACCTCCACCTTGGATTCCAGTACCGTCACCTCAGATCCCTCCACGACGGAATCTGGGGCCACATCTGTGACGCTAGGTGCAAGTGCTTTTCTGTTAGTAATTGTGACTTTCGTTTGGGGAAAATGACTGGTTTTTAGGTGTCTTCATCTTGATGTGAGAATATGATTGACTGGATATTCATTGCAATAAATTTTAATATTTGTTCATTCTGTATGTTTGTGACAGCAAAACAAATCAATATAATTAACCCACTGCATCGTGCGGAAACTTATGCGAATTCACTTGGTTTTTATAATTCATACGGTGAATTGAATTGTATTAAAAGGAATTTACAGATTGAATTAAACCCGATTATGTTTTCTCTTATGAAGCCACCAGTCCTGCATCCGATTTTCAGAAAGAATGTTTGATGATGTAGAGCTTTTATTATCTGCCCACTTCAGATGTAACTGTAACCTTGCAAGGGTTCCCCAAAGGTTCTTTCCATTCCTATTTATATTAGCTACAAGTATAGTCTAGACTGGTTTCTCATAAATATCCCGTAAGGCATGAGGTCAAGGCCCTGTACCTGCGTATTCCCTTTCCCTTTCGTATTCCCAATCCTTTCATAACTGTCTGAACCCTTTAGACTCTATTAATACATTTTGCTTCTCCATCTCAACTTTGGTTTTTGAGTCTGTACTAAACTTTTTCTACATTTTGAGAAACAAACAACTATCCTTATTTTACCTCCCAAAATGGATTTTCTTCAAACAATTTCGTTACTCCTTTTCACATTCACAACCAATTTAGTTTCTTCTGCATTACCCCAATTTGGTTACCCATCCCCACTAGATTCCCAATACGAAGTGTACTACCAATGGAATCAAATCGACTACAACTTTCCAAACAACAGCATTCGCAATCAATTAATAAGCAATGGTGGTTTCATCCAAATTAACTGTGTTCCTCACAGTTCACTTAAAGTTTTTCAAAATCAAATATTTCTTACCACCCCACGCTACTTTCCCGGTGTCCCGTACACCCTTACTACCATCCCTTACAGAAAGGATTTTGGCCAAAATCAAGGACCCAAACTAACCCCTTTTCCGAGTGCTGAAATGAATGAGATTGGAAACTGCTCTGCTTTTCAGCTCGTCCAAGCTATTGAGATTGATCAATATAATCGATTGTGGATAATTGATGTGGGAAGAGTAGAAATTCTCTCCCCTACTGTGAAAAATCTCTGTCCTGCAAAACTAGTTGTGATGGATTTAGCGAATGGGAATAAGATTGAGAGGGTCTATGAGTTTCCGGATTCCGTTGTGCCTCGCGATAGCAATGTCATCAAGGATACGCAGATTGCGTGCACTTCGCGAAACGATTGTTTTGCCTATATTGCTAATATTAATGTCACGCAAACGAGTGGAATCGTCATCTACGATTATAAAAATAATGATGCTTGGACCGCAGTTCATCCTTCCATGTTTCCTGATCCCGCAAAACAAGATATAACAATTGAAGGTTTGTGTTTCTTACAAAATTATGAT
Source organism: Orchesella cincta (assembly GCA_001718145.1). NCBI lineage: Eukaryota > Metazoa > Arthropoda > Collembola > Entomobryomorpha > Orchesellidae > Orchesella > Orchesella cincta. The sequence goes on from LJIJ01002460.1 coordinate 15,995, forward strand.
AAAAATTGCTGCATTTTTCTTATTATTTATTAAATAAATTCCCTTATTTTCTAGGTGTTACTGCTGTAATCCCCTTTGGAATTACTGGGGTTGGCCTGACTCCCAGATTTACACGGTTTTCCACCCTCTACTTTTCCAAACTTGCTGGAGACCACCTTTACCGAATCAAGACGGATATTTTGAAGAATAAAGATAAACTCAAACAAAATCCAACGCTGCAGTCATCCGACGTTGAAGACCTTGGTGTGAAGCCAACCGCACAAGCTGATGGAATGATAATGGATAATCGTGGAAGGTTATACTTTGGCAGCTTGCCCCAATCAACGGTAAATTTTGTTGAGACGAATGGAAATCCAACGAATTTGGCATCATCAGCAAGACGGGTTGTGGGAAACAGGAGAGAAATGCAGTGGCCAGATGCTTTTGCATTTGATGGTGCAGGAAATTTACTCTTCACGACGAATAGATTCCAATTGGCGGCGAATGGATTGATTAATCCTCAGGAAGTTAATTATAGAATCATTCGGATTAAAACGGGATCTGTGTCATATTTATTTGGTTGATGATGCAATTGTTAAGAAATAACGATAATATTTTAGAATTTCAATGTGCCTATTTATTATGATTATGCATAAAAAATAAAAACTGCAAATGGAAATATGTTTTTTTCAAGTTTTACATGTAAATTTGATTGTGAATTCAAATGATGGTGGACTTCCCTTCAAGTAATACACTTTATAATTTGGATCAATGTCTACTATCCCACGGTGCTTTCACGAATAGGAACTACTAAGTATTGGATGATATGCAAATAAGTTTCTAAATGAAGTTTTTATGAGTAGCCGAAAGTGAGACATAAGCGATTCAATGCTTTAAAAATCGCTGTTGGCTGAAAATCTTGAGTTGTGCCAATTTTTAAAAACTTATCTTATTTTTACAATTAAATGAATGCATAAAAATTGAAACTAGTAACGTTGAATTTGGAAATCTCGTGCTTTATTATTAAATGCACATTCTAAATTAAATTGTAAACATCATATATATAAGTATTTATCATAGTCTAGATGAGTATGCCACGGAACCTGTTCTTATCAGAATAATTCTATAATTAACTTCCTCCGGGTTAATCAATCCATTCGCCACTCTATTCCACCTATTCGTCGTGAAGAGTAAGTTGCCCAAACCATCAAATCCATAACTATCAGGAAATTCCATTTCTCTCCTATTTCCCACAACCTTTTTTGTGGATGCTGCCAAATTCTCTGGGTTTCCTGTAGTATCTACAAAATTTACTGATGATTGGGGCAAGCTGCTAAAGAATAACCGCCCACGATTATCCATTGCCATTCCATCCGCTAGTCCGGTTGGCTTCACACCAAGGTCTTCCACGTCCGTTGGCTGCAGCATTGGGTTTTGTTTGAGTTTATCTTTATTCTTCAGGCTATCCGTCTTTATTCGGTAAAGACGGTCTCCAGCGACTTTGGAAAAGTAGAGAGTGGAAAATTCGGTAGATCTTGGAGACAAGCCTAATCCAGTGATTCCAAAAGGGGCTACTAAAACTAGGCCTGTAAAATTAACAAAAAATATTTAGCAATCATAAAGAAATCAATTTTCATTATTTTGTAATAAACACAAACCTTCAATTGTTATATTTATTTTGTCGGGATCAGGAAACATGGAAGGATGAACTGCAGTCCAAGCATCATTATTTTTATAATCATAGATAATCAGTCCACTCGTTTGGGTTGGATGGATCTTTGAAATATAGGCAAAACAATCGTCTCGTGAAGTGCACGCAATTTGTGTATCCCTAATGGCATTACTATCACGAGGCACAACTGAATGCGGAAGCTCAAAAAACCTCTCAATTTTATTCTCATTCATTAAATCAATCACGACTATTTTTGCAGGGCAGAGGTTTCTGGGTGTATCAGTGAATATTTCCAGTCTTCCAACGTCAATTATCCACATCCTATTGTATTCATCAATCTCCACAAATTGGACGAGCTGAAGCGCCGAGCAATTTCCAATCTGGTTCATTTCAGCGCTTGGAAACGGGGTTAGTTTGGGTCCCTGACTGTTTCCAAACCCCTCAACTGCAGGGTTTCCGTAGGGGATACTAGTAAGGGTGTATGGAACGCCAGAAAAATAGCGTGGGACACTGAGAAATATTTGATTTTGAAAAATTTTGAGTGTCGTTGGAACACAGTTAATTTGGATGTAGCCACCATTGCTTATTAATTCATCGCGAATGCTGTTGTTTGGAAAGTTGTAGTCGATTTGATTCCATTGGTAAAACACTTCGTAGGGGGTTTCCCCTCCGAATTGGGTATATTCCGAAACAGAGTTGATGGTGAATATTGAGAGAAGTAACGAGATTATTTGAATAAAATCCATAGTAGGAAGAAAATAATGATAGTTGCTGGTTACTCAAAGTGTGGAAAAAGACTAAAGTTTAGTGGAGACTCCATATTATAACTTTTCATAAGTTGCATATATTAATAGTCTAAAGTTACACGCAAGGAAAGTGGAGAATACAATTACAGAAGGATTGGTTGCACGGATTTGTACCCTTGCAAGGTTACAGTTACATTTGGGTGGACTAGTCCCGTTCACCGTAATGTAAAAACTTACATTCAAGAAATGATTTCCTAGCCTAAAATTGTGTGTTGTTTTATAATGCAAATTGTCAGGGGTGTCCGGAGACGCTGCTTAATAGAGCGTAGATCTGTTGCTGCTGGAACAGCATTATTAAATGCTGCAAATTTAAACAGTAACAAGTAGTAACCTGATATGTATCGCATATTTTATGCCCAAATCAAGTATACATCATCGAAAATGTTACCAACCTGGACCATCTCGTAAGGAAAATGAATATAGTTTCGCATCCTCAATGCAATCTTCACTTGTTAGTGCTCCCTATCAAATCTAATGGAACAGGAGTGGCAAGGGTGCTTGCTTACTCTAAAGGGGCTATGATGATGGTGGTAACATCACGAATTTGTATTTAGCTACGAGCTGGTTTACGTAGTACGTCATTCATAATCATTCTATTTTTATTTAGACATATAAGTACTTCGAATTAAAATAAAAGCAAAATATCTTAATCCAGCTGTTCAGTGTGGTTTCAACTGTAATGCAGGTGCAGGTCACACCATGCTGCTAAATTTTCATTGCTGTCTCACTTTGCCCCAGACCTAAGACAACAATACCTTTTATATGTAAGGAAAGATGTTCTGATTGCGATAACGATCGATACTAAATGAGTCAGAAATCATTAAAAATGGTTTTCACAGCTTATCCCCTTTAGTTTAAAAATAATTTTCATAATTTATTTACAAGAACGATATATATTATTCATACAACACAGGAGTAAAAGCTGTCTCGTAAACCATGATACATATTTATATTTTAGCACCCAATGAGCCACGGCTTCTTCCCATTTCTCCCTTGTTCTGAATCAATTTGCCCCCAGCAGCGAGATGAATAGCCAACGACGCACCTCTCGCAAAATGGGCAAGATTAGAGGTGACAGTCCTCAAACACGCAACATGCTTACTATCCCCCGCATATCTACTCCAAACAGCTTTATCTCCATCGTATTCCCACCTTTCAGTATCAATTCCGTTTCTACGCAAGTATAAGTTACATTACAGTATTCCTCACAAATTCCACCCGGTCTGTTGATGTTGCAATTTCGCCATCATCACATTCTACCTGGATAGTCGAGCCAACCGAGTACTCCGAACGAGATTCCAGCACGTGCGCTTTCAATAGAGGAGGTGGTTCTGAGCAGAAAAGTGGCTCTTTAGCTGGAATGGAATAAATAGTTCTGGCCAATCCCCATCATAATTCCAGTTTGGAACCCCTTCATCTTCTTTGGCAGCACTGCAGGAGCAGTTGACAGCTCCGTTTTAGGGAGATACCCCTCCTCATGTGCATGGTGCTGGGAAGTGTTGTTGACATTTCCAACAACTTCATAAAAAACGGGAGGAATCTTTTAGGGAGAAATACGTTGCATGCCAAGTTTGTGATGGGCTGCAGAAGAATGTATATCCAGCAAGCTCATCCATTCTTCTCGATTCATAAGGAAACTTTTACAGTTTGCAGTTAATGAGTGCTTGGCTAAAAGTATCATTTTGCTACTTTAGTAGATTATCTGGCAAATGCAGACATAGATGTGATTGACCTTGTGCTGAGTAATTTATATAAACACTGCCATCATTATCAAAACATTTGTTGCTTTATCCTCATTTATTCATTAAAGTATTGGAGGAATAAAATAAATTGAAAATGTTTTTCCTTGAGATAATGAACAAGCTGCATTTGCTTAAAAAATGGATAATGTCAACGCTTTTGAGCAAGTTGTATTTTGTACACAACTAAATCAAAGAAGCGTTCAGAGAAAAACTCGTCAGCGCAAATAGGCAATTACAGCGAATAACTCGTGGCTTGATAGCGTTAAGGTCATTCTGTTTGTATCTATTCAGTTCAGATTTATTATCCATTTCATAACCACCATAAATATGATAAAAAGAAAACAAAATTACGGCTTGTGTTTAAGTTGCTTCAATTTCAGTGAATTTATTTATCTCCATTCCTAATATAACATGCAAAACAACTTTTTAAATTTAGTCTTGGCCAAGGTTGAGATGTTGAAAAAGCTCAGTTACATTAAATCTCTTCTCAAGAGATATATACATAAACTTGTAGCAGTTGTAGCTTTGCTAGCTCTGAAATGGGGCAACGTGAGATTCTCTTCGGAGTCCACAGTTTTACTTCCATTTTCCTCAAACTTTTTCTACTTTTTCAAGTTATGATACTAGTATCATCTGAAGTAGCTCTATCGGACCTATTTCCCCACGGAAATGGGAACGACCAGCAGTTTAAATTTAGAGATGATGAGTTTCTAGAAATAGACTTGCAAGTTTCCTTCAACTTTTTTAATGCGAGCTATAACTCCACTTTTATCAGTGGAAATGGACAAGTTTCATTTAGAGAAGGTAATTATTACTACATGAAAAAATACTTTTCTCATCGTTTAGAATTATTAACAATTTCAATGTGCGCCTGACCATTCCAGGAATCTCGGCGTTTACTCCTGCCAACTCTCCAAGATCGACCCCAATGATTATGGCGTACTGGGCTGATTCCATTAGCGGCAGAGACACTTTTCTCCTCTACCAACAAACTACAAATCTCACATTACTCCGAAAAGCAGAAGCAGATGTGCTCGCAGCCTTTCCCCACTTGAGAGGAATCACCTTGACTTGGATGCTAATTGTGACATGGAAAAACGTTCCATTTTTCAATTTTGAATCAAATTGTGCTGAAATGTACGAACGGAACATTTACAACACTTACCAGCTAATTTTGACCTCAGATGGATATCACTCCTTTGCTTTAATGTACTACAACCAAATCAAATGGACGAGTGGAACAGCTTCCAAAGGAAACTGTTTTGGTTTGGGTGGCCATCCAGCCAAAGCCGGGTTTGATTACGGGGATGGAAAAACGTATTATAGTATCCCAGGCTCGTGCTCAGATTCCATCATAAATATCACCCAAACTAGTAACATCAATCAACCTGGGAAATGGGTTTTCCGAATCGATGCCAATTTGGAAACCGCTACTTGCGACACTTTTGATTCCTCCCACCAAAAACTCAAACTGAGCCCTAATATCGTGTCTTATATCGGACTTCGACTGTTGAAGTTAGAAGGGCCTTGTTTGGAACTTGTTGTGAATGCAGTCTGCATTTTTCACGATTTCAACAGGTCAGAACCCCTTCAAATTGTAATGGAAGGAGCAGTCTCTCCAGATTCCAAGTACGTGGTTTGTCCACTCCCTTTTTTCCACCGGCTTGGAAGGAAAAAGGTTGATTTGAAACTAAATTATGCAAGAAACTCTTCAGAAACAGACGATGGGGCAAAGCGAGATAGTGAGATTTACACAGGATTTGTGTACGTCGTGGATGAGAGCAAAGTTGATGTCAATTTGGAATTTTCTTTGGAGCCCTTGGAAGGAGATAGCAACACGTTAATTTTGAATGTAACTTGGATCCTTCCCTTTTTATAAGGAAAAACTCCAGCTGCCCTTTGTGACATCCAGTTGGAAGTAAGCAACGGAAATTATTGGGAAGTACGAGGATTACTTGCTAGTTCAATTGAAAATACAGGGAGCTACAACGGAACACTCCTCAAAAGCAAGCTGGAAGAGCTAACTAATAAGGAAAGAAACCAGTTCAGCTTGCCACTGATAACCATCTCAAAATCCACGAAGAAACTGAAATCTGGAAGCAGGGCAAAACGAGAAACTTTGATTCGAAATGGTTTGTTGAGGAGCTCTTGGAGAAAAATGACATCGAATGTAATACTCTCAACTGTAAAAATCGTTGAAGCCAACCCGTCGTTTTATGGTAGCTGCGATACATGGCTGTGGTATACAAGAGAAACGTTTACTCCCGATCCAAAAGACACACTTCCCTGTCCTCCAACTCTGGAACTTGCGGAGACCGACAGAAATTTTGAAAACGATGATGCAGGAAGCGAAATATTGGCATACTTTCATCCAGGAGCTCGCAGTTCAAAGCTGCAAAGGGTTCCATCACCTTCTGGTGCGGTTTCTCAGTGCGTTTATGACGAGAATGGAACCAATGGGTGGGACCACCAGGTGGGGAAACGATGGACAGGTGGAGTCGCTAACGGAGCAAGTTGAGCACTTTATGGTGGAATGTGGTAAGCTTGTGTTCTTTGCTGCAGCAGGTGGAAAAGCAACGTGGCAATGCTCTATAGCGAACAAAGACCAGTCCGGATGGAATGGCGTCAGAGAGTGTAGGTGAGGGCGCGCGGGAGATCACTGTGAGGCAACATGGGGGAAGACGACTGGGAACGAGTGTGGAGCCGAGGCGGACTTTGATGGCTCAGGTAGTACGTATTGTAGACAGGGCGTGGGGGGAATGTTTGGGTATGGTTATGAGGTTTATGTGGAGTGAGAATAAATTGAGAGTTCAAGAATGACAAGCGAAGAAGTGAGAACAGTATGGTAAAGGTTTCTCCAGGGAGAGAGATGGAGCGCGTAAGAGGTTTCACGCGGGGTGATGGGAGCGAAGGTGAGAAATGAGGAGAGAGTCAAGATCCAAGGTGGCTTGTCAAGACCATGAAAATTTTTGGTGGAGCTGGACGATGAGATCTGGATTGAACTTGAGATGATTTGTATAAGGATCTCTACGATTGCCGCAGGGCCACAAAGAGCGCCCATCGTAATCGGATTAATGTTTCCGAGAGAAGAAGTGTGTGGCAAGGGTTTTCAGTCTGCAGTTGTCTGAGGCGGAGGAGGATGTGTGTCGTTACTTGTTGGTGTCAAGAGGACGGAAGTTGGGCTGAATAGTCAGTTGGTCGTGGCGTGCCTCCAAATGATAACTTGATGAATAGGACGGAAGGTTTGATGGGGAGATTTTGATATGCGGGCACAGTCCCGCAGAGATAGAGCGAGTATGAGGAACGACCGTGAATGTGTGGGAGAGGAGTGGGTCTTCCGAGGACCTGAAGCCGGTGAAACGGTACGGTACTGCAGCTAGCGCGGACAGGAAGGAGGAAATATACTATCATTTTGGATTAGGTGTCAGGGAGATGGTGTGGAGTACAGGTGGCGGGAGAGTTTGAGCAGAGAGGAAGGGAATGGGAAGGAGTAGTGGTGGATGGGTAACGCAGCTGCCCTGGGCGAGTCGGTATCAAGACTGGTGTTGGAACCAGTGAGCTTCAAAGTTTGCCAAAGGTGGTATAATGTGTAATAAGAGTAGTTAGTGAGGCCAGGATTTGATAGATGTCCGGAAGTTGGTTTCCATACTTAAAGTGCGGTTTAAGCTTGATTCGTGGGATCATAAGGACTGCGCCTGTTTGACTATGTAGCGACTGTGGAAGTTCAGCTTTGCAAATGGAACTCGTTAGCTGCCAGAATAGTATGAGTCGAAGTAGTAGGTGTCAGAAAGGAAATTAAGATGTGCAAACCATTGAAAACCTGAGCATGGCTACTTGAGAATGACAACCTTCTTGTTGACGTGGGAAAAGTGAAGATTTCATTGTGAGGAGGGTATCTCCTCAAGAACGGGCCTGTTAATTGCTCCTGCAGTGCTGCCGAGGAAGATGAGGGAGTTGCAGAACTGGAATTGTGAGGGGATTGTGCGTCGCAGCGCTGTTTATTCAGCTCAGAGCAACTTTTCTGCTGCGGAACACACTCCGTCTTTTGAATGGCCGCTGCCGCCTGCAGATCGTCGGTCTCGAGTACTTGGTTCGTTCTACTAAATCCAGTAGAGATGCGATAATGGCGAGAGACAGGACCATGTTTTTGCGAAAATTGCAAACAAATCGAACGGACCGGGTGGAATTTGTGGGAGATACTGTAACCGTAACTTATACCTGCGTAGAAACAGAAGTGATACTGGATGGTGGGAGTACGATGGAGATGAAGGCTGTTTGGAGTTGATATGCGGGGGATATTAAGCATGTTTGAGTTCTCTCACTTCTAATCTTGCCCATTTTGCGAGAGGTAACGAACGTTGGCGATTCATCTTGCTAAAAACTGGGCAATTGATCCGAACATAGAAAATGGAAGAAGCCGGGTGGCTCATTGGTGCTAAATCATTAAATTTATGTGGTATCATGGTTTACTAGACGATTTCACTCCCGTGTTGTATAATTTCGTTATGCAATAAATTTTGATAGTTAATCGCGAAGACAAAAGTGAAAACTTGTGAGGAGCTAATTTTAACAAAATCAGTTCTGACTCATATAATTTTCAATCGTGTATCGACCAATCAAAACCCGGTTCTATTGCTTTAGTAAAGCTAGTGTTCGTAAGTTCTTCTGGGTGAACATGGGACTGCGTACTGTAATGGATTGGACAGCGTGATCTACTTGCTAACACCTGCGTTAGCAATTGAAAACCACACTGGAATGGAACAACTACTATTAATACTATTGTATTCGTAATATATTTTAGTAAAAGCACAGCACACTTCGCGGAATTTCTGCTACGGATGGGAAACCCATGCCTCATATGGGGACACAAGTATTGCTCATTGGCAGCCCAGAATTGTGCAAGCTTAATAATTGACTGGAGAATTATTAAAGCTGACACGAGCTTATTTTTTGTTAATCAATTTAGATAGTTGTTAAAAAGATTAATATACAAAGTTAATACCAAGATCCTGTAGAGGAAATCATGGCGAGGATCTAGTTAACTGTCGAATATTTTGATCCCATAAGTATTTCACCACCACGGCGATTTGAGTACGTAACATAACAGAGTTGATTAACCAGTCAGACAACATCTTTATTAATTTGTAGAAAAACTCATTTGTAAAAAAAATTTTACCTACCTTGTTTTTTAACTTTAAATAAATGTAATATATATGGAAACATCAAAAATACTTTATGCTGTCCGCAAAAAACTTGTATTCTAACCTTATTGATTTCCAAAGCTGTCAAATCGATGATCGATGTAAGCTGTCGTCTGTGTGTATATTTGTTTGCTGGACAAGAATAAAAAATTAGAAACTCAAATCAATTTACTTAGACAAATGTACAATAAAATTTACATGACTGAATTAATGTACTTCTGTACTCTTTTGAAAGTTTAATTGGAAAATCCTGGAATTTCTTTTTTCATGCAAGTTGTGAATATGTTTTGAATACTTATGAGGCATGACCTGATTTTTATACATTATATTTAATGCATCTTCAGAAAATCTATTTTCCCTTCAATTTGACTTTTTTGTTTTTTAAACCTGTGATGTGTTTTTGTGATGCTTGTGCCAACTAAGTTTTTTTTACATAAATTAATCAGCGCGCGGTCAATGAAATCATTATGTCTATTTTGCCAGATAATCTACCAAAGCAGCAAAATGATAGTTTTATCCAAGGACTCGTAAACAAACTGGAAAAATGTCTCTTTATGAATCGTGAAGAATGGATAAGCCTGCTGAAGGTACATTGTGCGGCAGCTCCTTACGAACTTGGCATACAACGTTTTTCTCCCAACAAATTTCTCCCAAACTTTATGAAGTCGTTGGAGATATCTACAATCCTTCCGAGCAGCGTGCATTCAACAAACGCAATGATGTATGCGATACTATGCAGCCGTAGACAATCACAGGGCCCATCAAGCCGGTTTCCTGCATCACTTCCTGAAACTTGATAGCGAAGAAACTCATCACGGAAATAATGCTAAGCATAGCCACAAAATGGCTGGAGACAGTGGGGATGCCACAATGTCGTTGTAGAGGCATGTTGAGTAACTGTCTGAATTCGGTAGGTGGAGGATCTCAGTATCTCCATAACCCCATACGTCTTGGTTTGAATGGTGCAACGGATAAGAATTCTTTCATTTCCGCCCAATGAACAGGGGTCAGTCCTCTCAAACTACAAATGGAAATGGCGTAGTAACAAGTGGTCGTGTTCACGAAATATTGCACGCAACTGTTTCAGCAAGCATGAAAGCAGGCAATGAAAAATGGAGCAATGAGAATGTGTCCAGGCTGAAGATTGTCAAGTGTGAGTTCGAAAATCAAACCATTCCTTCAAAATTACGTGGAGTGGCTCTATTGGGTGGAACAGTGGGGCCATGAGGAATAAAGGCGAAAAACTTTGCTCGGCCGGCTCTTGGATGTATTCTGGTCCTCTGGAGAAATGAGCAAGTCTTTTAGACTGACGGAGCTGCGTGATATAGTCATGATAAACAAACATTTTGTTCATGATGCCCATGATTTCATCCTTTTTTGAATCATGCGAAGACAAGTTAAGTAAAGCCATTAGAAGGATCCACACCAATCGTCGCGAACATCCAGTGTCGCCAATCTTGGTTCGCTCGGTGTATTTTCCAAAAGCTTCTTCCTTCGG